>JAQZBX010026459.1:0-28967 GCA_029593785.1 Cabassous unicinctus | reverse complement strand
GATTGATAATGGACTCTCAGGATTAAATTCAGCTCTATCTGATACGGACAAGACTATATAAGGAGTAGAATAAGATAAGAAGTATAATAGGCCAGGAGGTTTATTTCTTCTTTGCAATACCAATTTGGAACCAATCAGTAACTAAGGTAGGTAGGGTTGCCAGATTTGGCATAAAATACAGCCTTATTAAATGTGAATTATAGATAAACATAAAAACATTTTTAGTGACAGTATGACCCAAACATTTCATGGAACAAATATTTTATTTTATCTGACAATCCTATGTGGTATTCTTGTGGATTAGAATTTAGTATACATGTATTGCTTTTCTATAGGGATATTTAAATTGTCATAATATAGTGAAGCAAGACAGGACTCAGTAACCATTAAAGCACATTAATGCACTTTATGGATGATATCATGACTTCCCTCATATGAGGAAGAAGCACAGGAACAATTAACAACTCTAATCACCCATATTAGAAATGAAGGTTGTGACAGTTTGAATTTATTTTATTAATTCCAAAAATAAAAATATTTTGTTCTTGAACTAATCCATTCTTGTGGTTGTGAGACCCTTTTGATTGGACTACATCAGTGAGGTGTGACTCAAGTTGAGTCTTCACCCTCTTTTTGGGTTTTATATAAATGGAGACACAGAGAAAGAGAGACATAGGAAAAGGGAGCGCTGACATTTTTGATCCTGCCGTATGAGAGAGGCCTGCAGTATTGTTAGCAGTGAAAGCTGAAGCTCAAAGACCACAAGTGCCTAAGCCCATGGAGCAGCTCAAGGCTGAAGAGATGATCCATATGCCTGATAGCCCATAGCTGAACACAGGAAGAAAGCCGAGAAGCTGGAACTGAGAGAAGAGGTCCAGAAAAAGACAAGCCCTATGCCTGATTGTCCAAAGCTGACCTCCAGTAGATGGTAGATTCTGAAGGGGAAGGAGAGACCCTCAGCAGAGATCAGCACACACCTTGCTTCTCCACATGGCAAGACCCCAGGATCACTAGTAGCTGACTTTGGTGAGAAAGCATCTCTGCTGATGCCTTGATTTGGACATTTCACAGCCTCATAACTATAAGTTTTTACCCTAAATAAAATTTCCATTATAAAAGTCAACACATTTCTGGTACTTTGTATTGGCAGCCCTGTGGCAAACAAAGACAGAGGCTGACAGATAAATCCATCTAAAATTAAAATCTCAGCCACGTTTGTGAAATTCTCAAGAGTTCTGGATTCAAGGCTGCATGTGCAGCTGCTTTTCATAAACCAGTAATTGTCAATTGCTACTTTATTATGGATATTGGTCTAAAGTACTCCCAAATCAAAGGGCATCAGATAATTATGGAGTGAGAAATATTGTTCATATCTTGCATGATGTAAGAGAGAGATTTAGTAGGGAAGGAACTGCCCAGCAAAAATTAATCATTCATTGTATGTAGTTCTTCTAGGGTAATGCTAACCAGGTAATGTCCAAGGAAGCTCACTACGTTGAGGAGTAAATTAATCCATTGCCCATAGGGATGACTGCAGAACATTTCAAGGACTTCTGCTCCCTCCTCATTGATGCATTGTCTGAACAATGTGATTCACCCTCAACTAAGGCAAAGTGGGCTTCCTCAATAATGATCTTCATTTTTGATTGGAGATTATCCTCAATATACTCTGCAAATCGTAAAACCTTGGAAAATTAAGGCAAGAGAAATCTGCACTGTGGTCAGAAATGAAACATGTTTATTTTGCAATAGAAGAAAGATTACACTTGAGTGTTTAGAACACTGAATATTTACAGACTCTTGGATAATAGCTAGTGGACTTGCAATATTGTTAGTCATATGTGTCTTAGATGACTAGATAATAAAAGTGACACCCTACAGGGCACTCAGTAATGAAAATTCCTGTGGGAATTACACACACATAATGCAAACAAACAAAACAAACAATTATAAACAAAAATCAGTTGCCACCTCAGAACAGGATTGGGAAGCTAGTGCAAATACATTCATCAGACCTCCAAATCATCATGTACATGAAACATGCAGAAATGCAGAAAATCCGACCATTCACTGATGGAGAGAGAAAACACACATTCTACTGGAACTCTATGAAACTGCTATTAGGAAAAGAAATTGTACCAAATGTCAATAGGTAAGGACTCACTGAAAATAAAAGTTGAGCGTCTTTTCATGAGCTTCCTGGCCATTTTTATATCTTCTGCAGTCCTTTTATATCTTATGTTTATTGAAGCATTTTGCCAATTTTTAAATTGGATTTTTTTTCTTGGGAAATTGAAGGAATTTTTTATAAATTCTGGATAGTAAATATAAATATTTACCAAATATGTGTTTTCCAAATAATTTATCTCATGTGTAGGTTGTCATTTTGCTTTCATGATAAAGTACTTTGAGGTGCAAAAGTTTTAAATTTTGATGAGGTCCCACATCTGTTTCTTTTTCTTAGGTTGCTTGTGCACTGGCTTTAAAAATCTAAGAAGCCATTGCCTAACACAAGTTCCTGGAGAAGCCTTCCAAATTCCATATGAAATGTAGGCAGTTATTTGATTGGAAAAGTGTTGTCTTGTCTCTCCTAGGGTAAGATATACAACTGAACTTGAAAATCTGAGCAAGGATGGGAGGGTGGAGGTAAAATCATATGATATATGGAAACAGTTCTATCCTAAAAACAAGTGGGATTCTCATAAATGGCTTGGAGTGCCAGGGAAGAAGTCAATCATGCCATTTTGTTGAGGGAACTTCAAATCAAGAAAACAATGGTGTCCACTATTTCTTTTAACTTTGGTACTTCCCAATGATTGATGCTGAGAGAAACTTCCTGTATAGATCTGTGACCTCCAGAACCAAATTTGGTTTTGTTGATTCTCTCTATGGTTTTTTTGTTCTTGATTCCTTTTATTTCTGCTCTGATCTTTACTATTTCTTTTCTTCAGCTGGGTTTGGGATTAGTTTGCTGTTCTTTATCTAGTTCCTCCAGGTGTGCTGTTAGATCTTCAATTTTAGCTTGGATTCCTATTGATTTTTGAAGTCTGTCTAAATATTACACACGGATAAACTGGGAAAAAGAAGTGATGTTGTATGTCATGGTGATTCAGCTTTCTGCTAGTCCAAAACAGTTAGCCATTAGGTTATAGTTTATAGGCTACACTTACCATTCTTAATAGTTTTCAAATAACCTGAGGGAAATACCACCAATGAATACCATAAGGTGGAAATTCTGAACATCAGGGCTTTTGTATTCTTTAGGACCACAATTCAAGTTGATACATTGGTATGATGGGAAACAGATTGGTCGCATGCCTAAAGTCAGAGCTTGGTTTACTGCTTTGATGATACCAAATGTGATTTGGATGGTATGTATTTAAGGAAAGTGGAAATAAAATTAGTGTTAAAAGACATGGGTTTGGATGTTAGTTATCTGGCTGAAATATATTATCAAAATCATCCCTTGAAAGTTAGAAAAAAATATTTGTAGGAAACTGCATTGTCCACTTAGGGTAGAGTATTTGAGGGCAAAATATACCCTATAACAGACTCATAATACATGCAATATTTGGGGGTACAAAAATGCCATTAACATTCAATGGCAGCAACATGTGTGGTGGCTTAATCAGCACTGGCCCTGCTCTGCCAGATATCCTGAAAGGATTTTAGGATCTGGTCTTGCAATCAGTGTCAATCTGAAATATCATTCCTGTTGGTTCATCATCATCATGAATAAATAAAGAATCTAGAGGGAATTCTCTTCCAAGAGACTGGCTCCACTGCTGGAATTCAATTTAGAATAAAATAAAGTCATCTTTAAGTAGACTAATTAATTATTCTAATGAAACAATGCTCATAAATGGTTTGAAACTTCACCCAGGAAGGACTTTTAATTACTGTGAAATTTGATGTTTTTTAACATCAGTGGTCAGGATTGCTAGAAGGCCCAATTAAAAAAGTGAATTTTTGATAAACATAAATTATGGCAAGTTGTCGCTTGACTGACTGCTTGATCACAGCTTCATATACAGAAACCAATATTCTTCTTTGCATTGTTGCTGTTTAGGACAGGGCAAATAAAGTAAAACACTATGTCATCCCTATGGGATGTAACATAATGTAACATGATGTAACATAATGACATCAGAATGTTAGTGTATTAGTAATCTATTGCAGTATAACATTATTACCACAAATATGGTGACTTAAAACAATGCACATTTATTATCTCACAGGAAAGGACAATATGAGTACACTGTGCATCCAGAGATATAAGAAAGAGAACTAATTAGCCAGTTCTGCTTTGAGCTACTGAAATACATTTCCAGTCATTTTATGATAGGTTACGTAGTTTCATTAACCTGTTCTAACCTATTAAACTACTATCACCGTATCCTGTTTTACTACACTGATTACCAGCTGAAATTTTGTGTATTTACTTAAGTACTGCTTTCACATTTTTTCCCAATAAAATTTAAGATCTATGAGTGGAAGGACATTTGCATTTTTATATTAATTTACTCCCAGAAAATAGAACAATATCAGGTATAACTTATATCGTCACTATGTTTTGATTGAATGGATGAGTGATTGTTATCATGCTGGGATGTTTTATTACTGATGCAATCAAAAGATATATGCAAGCAAAATCTTTAGAAAAAGTGTTTATTTTATATCTGTTATCACTAAATTAACTGTTAAGCAATCTGGAGAAAAATCACTCTCAATGTTCTACTTTTGAACATTTCTGGAAAAAAATCTGGCCTTTCAGTGTCTGCTAAAGAAGATTAACTAAAATGTATTTGAATAGAATTGCAAGTTTGATTTTTCCTTGGGGCATTCAGTTCTAGAGCTTTCAATCATTTCCTCTTCCTTGCTCTGAAATGCCTGAGTCTTTTTAGGCATTTGGTAATTTCTGAAGCATTTTTCTCAGTCTGAAAATTCTTACTTGGATAGAGTACTTTTTTTCATGCTCTTTAAAAATCAATTTTACTTTTTTGCTTCAGCTTCATAGTTTTATCTATTTCAGTGAATGATGGTTGATTCTTTCCATTAAAGCATTCTCAAGGCTTAAAACCTTGCAGTTCAAAGCCCTGGATAATAATTTGACAACATTTCTGAAGTCTGTCAAAGATCTTGGAATACTAGAATTCTCAAGTATTGAGTTACTCTGTCATTTTGCTGACTCTTGCTCCCTCTACACAAATCCAGAGTTTCTTAAATTTTAATTGAGCACATTTCTAATAATAGAAGGACCTCTGTGTGTGTGTATTTGTGTGTGTCTGTGAAAGGGTACACTGTGCTGCATGCAAGGGACAAAAATCACTTGGGGTGAAAAAACAAGAAAAGAAGAAAATACAGAATGAAAAGAGTGAAAACCATAAATATATCATTACAAGGCCTCATTCATGTTTTTCTCTGTCCTTCCTATTACTAAATGAGATAACCAGCTATGCTTTGATTGCCAAATTCTGCCCACTATGCAGTAATTAAAATTACATTGGTTCCTTTATAATAGAATGCATTGATGATGACATGATATAAGAGCTCAAAATAAAAACAGATGACATTTACTAGATACTAATATGAATTCAGGATAAAGGCAAGAGTGCTCTGTATACTTCTGTAAATAGTTTGCCAGTTACCTGCTTAGTGATGGTATGGTACAGAAGAATATTTATTAAAGGATAACCTTTATCAGATTTGATAGAATGCTACAGAAAATATATTAGTGATGGGTTTGAAGGAGGCTAACTATGAAGGAACTTGACAATGAATCAAGAACATGACATACAATTATTTTCTTAGAAATGGAAACACAGATTCATTAAGTAGATTAAATAAATAAGACCTGAAAACTTAATAGATATAGTTTTAAAAAGGGAAAGGAACATAGGATTATGTAGAGATTTTTGAGATATGTGGATTATTGTGGGGTAGTTGATTAACTCAGATAGTGGATATAGAATGAATTCATTCAGTAAATTCATAGGTGGAATTTATTTTTACATTGTATCTAACTGATTTTAAAATAGGTCACTCAGATAACTTTCCCAGTTATGTATTATGAGTAATAAAATACTTTAAAACTTGGAGCCAGTGTAGCTCAGTGGTTGAGGATGGGCTTACCACATACGAGGTCCTGGGTTCAACCCCCAGCTCTGGTACCTAAAAAAAAAAACAAAAAACAAAAAACTTCAAAACTTAAGAACTAACCTTTCAACTTATTATTATATCTCACAAGTTATTTGTTATTTGAGCCCATTAGGGCAGTTTTCCTTACCGTGTTTCATACAATTACAACTACATGGTGATTGAAAGCTTGACTGGACTGAACATTGAGGATGTTTTCTTTTCTCATAGGTCTAGAAACTGGGATGGGATGACTTGAACAGCTGGTGGCTGAGTGGTCATCTCGTTTTCCATGTAACTAACTTGGTTTTCCTCACAGAAAGGTGTTTTCAGGTGTCAGTAAACTTTAGTGAGACTTGAGGGTCTGATAGGATTAGAGGTCTTTGCAAAGGAAAAGTCAAGTTTAGGTTTAGCAGGGAGAAAAGAATTGATGGAACAAGGAACCAAAGAAACAGGACTAGATTAAATCACGATCACCTATTTTGTAGGGAAGGAGGAAAAAATTAATGATATGGACATGTTTTTGCGGATGTAGCAGAGACAAGGCAGATGGAGTTTATGCAAGCATTTTGTATTATTTTAAATGATATCCTACAGGAAACAAAAAGAAAGCAGTGGATTGATTCAAAATATAGGTATACAGATTAACCTCGGCTTTGAGTTTAAGATTCAGGGAAAAGAGAACATCAGTGTTACATAAAGAAGTTTATGAGAGTTAGTAGAGCTTGGATTAGGGTGTCCATGTGAGAACTTCCTTATGTTGTGAGGGGGTATAGGATGATAATGTTTGTTAAATTAAAAGTATTCTGGTTGGAAATGAAGATTGCAAATAGTTTTGATGATTATGGGTAATCACTGAGGGGGCTAAAAGAAGCGGTTGGACAAAAGATAAGGAAAATTATTGTGAATCAGCACAGATGCTCAGTGAGAGAGAAGTCCATGAATTTAAATTTTCACCACTGCTATTTGATGCTCTTCAATAATCCTTAATTCTTACCACAAATATCTATTCACACAGAATTGTAGAACATATTTGTAATTCTTGAGGGAATGAGGACACAGATATTTGGTTTGTGGAAATTATAGAGATAAATTTGATACTCTAAATAATATTTGTACAAACATACACAAACATATACAGGGTGGGTTTTGGAAGAGTCAAACTGGTGGCAGAACAAATAAACAAGTAAATCCATCAGGCTCTTTCACTTTCAGGTGCAAAAATATTCATAATATCAGTTATATTCTTGAGAACCTATAACTATGCTTTAGGGTAATGAAATGCCAAACTAAAACTGTAATTTGAGACTTATGTACCCCAGAAAATCATGTTTCTAAAGCTGGCTCATTCCTGTAAGTGTGAACCTGTTGTGAGTGGGGCCTGTTGATTAGATTATTTCAGTTAAAGGCCTTTTGATTAGGTTACCTCAAAAAAAGTATGGCCCAGGGTGTATCTTATTGGATGAACATGGAGAGAGAGGAGGAGAAAGCCACAGGAGCTGATAGAAAGCTACTGAAGCCAGAAGCTGAAAACAACAAAGCCCAGAAGAGAAAGGAGAGACCAGCAGCCATGTAATAAAGAAATCCAGGATTGTCAGTAGCCAGACTTTGGAGAGAAAGCATCTCCTGATGATGCCTTAATTTGGAAATTTTTCTCAGCCTCGAACTATAAGCTTGCAGGCAAATAAATCCCCATTGTAAAAGTCAATCCATTTATAGTATATTGCATTTCAATAGCCTAGCAAACTAAAAGAGTTGCCATTGTATAATATGTCTCAATTCTTTTTTATTTTATAGGTTTTATACCCCATCTCTATTTTCCTTTTCTTTTTTTTACTTTTTGTCTTGTAATTCATTTTTTCAAGAACTAGTTTTCTAAAATTCAGAATGATACATTATGTTCACATTCCTCTGAAACTTATTATTTCCTACAAAAGGTAATAAAATATACAGGCTTGATGATATTGGAAACTATTATTATTTGTTGTTGATTTTCACAAGAATGCTCCCTGGGTTCTATGGTGTTCTTTTATCAGAAAATATATGCATAACTATATCTGTTTTGCTCTCATCCTAGGCCTTTTATTTCATTAAGGTCATAAAAAAAGCAAAATTCTGATTTCCTCTTGTTTTTCATTTATTAGTTGGATGATGTCTATATAGATTACATTTTATAAAGAAAAAGAATCTCTTTTTCAACCATTTGCTTTCACTGTGGTGCAGTTTACAGAGGAAAGGCAGCTCAAAAGCATCATCCAAATGTGACCAAAGAGGGTGCTGTTTGTTTGCTTTTAACCATTAAGGATCCATGGATTTAAACAAGTTTGATATATTTCAATCCATTGCAGGTTTTTTTAAAAAAATTGCTTTTTTTTTTTTTTTCTTATTGATGCTTACATTACCCCATCTTTAGACAGTAGTAAATTATTCAAGTTGGCTACTAAATCTTTTTAACATGACTACAACAGATTTTGACAGGTTTTTGCTTTTTGTTTTGACAAGTTATTTCAGGCGTATGGTGAACTTTTATTGTCAATCTCTGAAGTCAGTCATTTTTTCTGAGGAATACTTGTTACTTTTTTGGGAGGAGAATAGAATTTAAGGACCATAATTTGACATTTAAGGATTCTCATTGTTACTGGCTATATATTGTTTCCAAGCCTTTTAAATGGAAAGACCTAACACATATATTATTTTACATTTGTGTATCTTCTATTATTGATTTCTTATTACATGAATATTATTACTGGAAAGAATTTTTAAATAATTTAATTTTTTTCTGTCTTTGCATATAACCTACTAGTGATCTGCTATCAAATTTCTAGGTTATAATGTATGATGGTTAAGTTCATGCATCAAGTTGACTAGGTTATGGTGTTCAGTTGCCTGGTCAAGCAAGTTCTGGTCTGATGGTTATTTTGAGGATATTTTGTGTGTTTACATCATGAGTAAATTGATTGCATCTATGGCTCAGTACATCTACAATCAACTGAGAAGATTGCCTTCAACAAATACAGAAGTCTTTTCCAGTCAGGTGAAGACCTTAAAAGGAGAAGTGATGGTTTCAGCAGTCAGAAGGGAGAATTTCCATCTCTCTCAGCCAGGCCAGCTTTTCCTGGGGAATTCACTGAAAATCTTCACTGGAGTTCTCAAATTGCAGCCTGCCCTAAGGAATTTGGACTTGCCCATCCTCAATCATGTGAGAAACCCTTATAAAAAATCTCATTATATTGGGAGACCCAGCCACCATGCAGGAAGTCTAAATAGTCTGAAGCTCCATGCTAGGGAGAGTGTATGGAAAGAACAAATAGAAATAAAGAGATTTCCTCATCTACTTCAGTATTTTTAGAGTAGGCAAAAACTTAACCTCCAGATGATTCCAGCCCCAGCCAACAACATCTAACTGAAATTGCATGAAAGACATCAAGCAAGAACTGTTAGTTGAGATCAGTTCACCCTTAAAATCATGAAAGATAATAATACACTTATTGTTATTTTTGTTGCTATAAACTTACAAAAAGTTGCTAAGATAATACAATGTATAATTTTCAACCAACTTCCTCAAATTTTTATACTGTCTTTTTGGGGTCCAGAATCCAACCCTGGAACTCAAATTCTATTGCTGTGCTTTAAATCCAGTTTTGTAGTGATTTGTTACACAGTTATAGCACTAGGAACATCATGTTACTTAGAGTTGTTATAGATGTTTTCTTTGTTTTGTTTTGCTTTGTTTTGCTATCCTATTTTCTCTGTTGTTTTATTTTTTTTATTTTAGAGATTTGGAGAGATTTGAAACTGTTGTTGCTACCTTCATCTTACCCACCACCCCATCATTTTTTCCTATGCAATATTTCCAATTTTCAGGCAAAGGGAGTTCCTTTATATTGATCCAGTGGTAAGTACTTTTTTTTTTTCTTAAAAGAGAACATCCGCTATCTGTGTCTTTCTCTTAACTATCCTCTGCTGAATGTAGCAACTTGTGACTGCATAAAGGAATTTTCCTGTCCTCAGGTTTCTTATTGGGTTCAATTCATGAATAACTCCAGCAGGAAATTTGAAAGATATAAGTAATTGTGTGTATTTCTCTAAGCTAATTCTATGATGTGAGATCTACAAGAACTAGTTGCATTCCTTTAGTAAAATGTCACAGCCAATTTTTAGATTTTTGTAAGTGCCATCTCTGTTTTGCTCCATTCAAGCCTGTATTTTTCAGCCAAAGGGGTGCTGATGCAAAATACCAGAAATCTGTTAGATTTTATAAAGGGTATTTATTTGGGGTAGAAGGTTACAGTTACCAGGCCATAAATCATAAGTTTCTTCCTTCACCAAAGTCTGTTGCCATGTGTTGGAGCATGACAGCTGCCGACATTTGCCAGGGTTCAGTCTTCTTGGGTTCCTCTCTTCCCAGGCTACATTTCTTTCCGGGCCTAGCTCCTCTGTTTCCTCCTAAAGGTCAGCCATAGAATATTAGGCTCTCTAGGCTTTGCTTCGCTCCACAGGCCAGCTGTGAACTGTCAGGCAAAGGGCTCATTTCTCTTCCTGGGGCCTTCTCTCTTTTCTCACAACCAAGCTCCTAGATGTGCTCACTTCCCGGGGCTTCAGCACTAAATCTCAGCATCAGAACCCAGCATCAAAACTCCAACTCAAAACTACTCCAACTCTGTCCTTTGCCATGTCTTTTAACTTTGACTCCCTACCCACCAAGGGGTGGGGCTCAGTGCCCTACTGGCATGGCCCAGTCAAAGCCCTAATCATAACTTAATCATGCCCAGATTAACAGATCCGTTTACAAGCATAATCCAATTTCTATTTTTTGAGATCATAACTATATCAAACTGCCAAACTGCTATAATGCCTAATATTATTTTACAGTATTTTTTTGTGTGTGTTTTCTATTCACATAAATCACATCTTTGTAAATTGTTTATTCACTAACTCCTCAAATTGCCCAACATGCTTTCTGTTTCCTACTACAATGACATAAAATGTGAGCATTAAGTGGTCTTGATTAAAAGAAACTTCAGAGGGGAAGATAGCATTTGACTGATACTATGATTGGTTCTGAAATTTGTCAAATGAAACAGACCATTACGATGGTGTTTTTGTGTCATGCTTATTTGGTGAGGACAAGGATAAATTGAATGCTGTTTGTCTTGGCTAATCCATAGTGTGTTGTTACCAACTTTAATCAAGTGAAGATTCAGTGTAATAATTTGGGAGATGGATTGACTGTGGGACTAAGTTTTTATGGAGAAAAAATTGATTATAAATAATGGAATCACAGTCTATGTAGGCATGGATCATCATACAATTCTTTGATTTTCCCTATATCTGCTTATATGGTTTTTTGCACTCAGAGCCTGTGAAGAATTTCAGTTTTGCTGACCAATCACCATGCTTTCCCTCATGATATTATTCTTTTTTGTGTGACTTTTGTTATTTCTTACTACTAAAGTGTGAATGTATATACTCACCATCACTTTCAAACATTCCCCACTTCACTGTTGTGGATCTTTTCGGTACACAATTGCTGTGGTAGTTTGAACCAGTTCCATGAGTTCCATGGGAGGAAATTCTCATTTCCTACTTTTGTTGAAGATTTCTAATGTTTTCCTTAACAAGGTTGTCCTGGTTTACAGGAAGAGTTCATAACCTAACACTATGAATTCTCCCCTTATCCACATTATTTTATTTTAATCTGTGTTATTTTTCTAGCTTCTGAAATTCTTTATCTGGTTAATTTTATTTGGTAACTCCCAATACCAGTGTTGCAAAGTTTCATAATAAAAATTATATGGTGTTTACCAAGTCACATGGATACTCATAATATGTATTATTTCTAAGACATTCACATATTAAAATATTCTCAATTAAAATAATTAATTAATAAATATGAATGATTAAAGTACTTCAAATGTAAAAATCCATAAGATCATAATACTAAAAAGAAAAAAAGAAACAAACAAATAATGTTCTCTCTATACCATAGGAAATATGGTATATAACTAAATCATCAACATCACTCATTGATAATTGATAATTTAAAAGAATAAATTATGAAAATATACTCCAATAAAATGTCTATATTGATAACAAAAAAGCTCTAGTTGATGAGTGAAAGTTCTTTACACAAGAATTTCAGCTAATAATCAGGAAAAAATAATAGAACTAGAAAATTATCTGCTGCAACACATAATAAAATAACTGATTTAGACAGTATTTTTCATTGGCAGAAACCATAAACTGAAAAGTTGATGGTGGACTATACTATGTTGATATTAAGTCATCAGTATTTGAAATAATGTATCAATTTTAGAAACAATCAAATGAATATACTAGGCATAATGTGTAAGTCATGAATATTTGAAATAATATATCAATTTTAGAAACAATTAAATGAATATACTAGGCATAAAGTGTAAGTCATCAATATTTCAAATAATGCATCAATGTTAGAAACAAATGAATATAGTAAGATGTGATGGAATGTGAAGCACATAAATGAAGCATTCTTATATTCTTGGAAAGTGATTTGAACTTGAACTTAATCAATCATCCAAAACTAATTTACATTTATTGGTTAAAGGGAAGATTCTATGATACTATTAGAAAATAAAAACACAGAATTTGAGACAATTTACAAGTACTATGATGAGTCAATGACATAAAAAGTGAGCATTAAGTGGTCTTGATTAAAAGAGACTTCAGAGGGGAAGATGGCATTGTATTAGGGAAGCAGGGCTCAATTCTCTCATAAAAACAAGAGAGAAAGACCCAAATGTTGTCTGAGGGACTTGCTTTGGGGGTCAGGAGATCTGGGCAGTGCTTCACAACTCCCAGGAGGGTGAGGGGCAGATAGGTGAAGAACTGGAAACCATAAACATGAGTTACCAAACCCTGGTGGCTGAGAAGGGCTCCCTTCCCCCACCCCCAAGATATTAAGCTGGGTAAAAACTCTGATTCACTGCAGCTGAGAGGGGAACAAACATCTTCATCTCTGTCAGCTGTTACAAAGGAAAAGGGAGGGGGTGTAAGGGGGCTTTTCTTCAGTGAATTTGGCTAGCAGAGCCCACTTTGAATGTAAGCTCCCAGACCAAAACATAGATAAACGGAGATTGGAAAAATACTTCCATGGAAAAGTGCACTGACAAGCACCATCTGCTGAATGGCCTGGAATTTGCATAGACAAAAATTGTTTTTGGTCCTCTCTGTACCCTAACTCCTGGGAGAAAATCTGTGTCCCGTTAGTGAGTCCCTGGCACAATTTTGATAACTTGAGCTGGGCAATTTTAAAGACTTAATATAAGTTGAACAAAATATCAAAAAAGATCTGTGGGAAAAAAAATAAGTAAAAGAATGAAATTGGGCATCAGAGTAAATTCACCAACATATTCAGATGCATGGACCCAAGCAAAAAATTATAAGCCACACAAGGAAACCAAAGATGGCCCAGCCAAAAGAACAAGCCAAATATCTTGAAAAGATACAGGATTTAAGACCATAAATCAATGATAATTACACAAATTACCTAAATCAAAGCAAATAATTGAAAGAAAATATGACTACAGAGATAAAGGTTATTAAGAAGACATTGGGTGAGCATAAACAACAATTTGAAAGCCTGCAAAGAAAAGTAACAGACCTTATGGGAATTAAAAACAAGATGGATAAGATTAAAAACACATTAAAGGCTCATAAGAGCAGAATTGAATTGTTTGAAGAAAGAATTAGTGATATCAAAGACAGAATATCTGTACTGGAAAAGAAAGAAAACCAGAGACAGATGAGAATGGAAAACAGAACATGGTCTCAGGGAAATGAATGACAACATAAAACTCACAAACATACAAATTATTGGTTTCCCAGAAGTAGAAGAGATGGAAAAGGGTCAAAAAGAATATTTGAGGAAATAATGACTGAAAAATTCCCAACCCTTATGAAAGACATAAATATCAATATCAAAGGACAATGCACCACAATTAGAATAAATCTGAATATACCTATCCTGAGAAACCTATTACTGAGAATGACAAATATCAGAGATAGAGGATTCTGAAAGCAGAAAAAGATAAGAAAAGTAACACATACAAGTTAACCTCAATAAGATGGAGGAGTGAAAAAAATGGTGTGATGTATTTAAGGTACTGAAAGAGAAAAACTGCAAGCCAAAATTCTGTATCTAGAAAAGCTGTCCTTCATAAATGAGGGTGAGTTCAAAGTCTTCACAGACAAAATCTGATAGACTATGTTACCAAGAGACCAGAATTACAAGAGATACTAAAGGGAGTGCTGAGACCTAAAAGGAAAAAACAAGGGTGAGAGACTTGGAGAAGAGTGTAGAAATGAAGATTATTAGGAAGGGTAAATTAAAGGATAAAAAACAAAAAAACAAAAAAAAACAAACAAACAGTAGTACAATATAACAACAGAAAGCCAAAGGACAAAATGAATGAAGTAAATAACTTTACAGTAATAACATTCAATGTTAAAAGCTTGAACTCCCCAATCAAAAGACATAGTCTGATAGACTGGATAAAAAATTATGAGCCATCTATATGTTGTCTACAAGAGATTCACCTCAGAAACAAGGATACCACCAAGTTAAAAGCAAAAGGTTGGAAAAAGATATTCTTCACAAATTGTAAACCAAAAGAAGCTAGAGTAGCAATAATAATATAGGACAAAATAGTTTTTAAGTGCAAAACTTTTCTAAGGGATGAAGAAGGTCATTATATTTTAATAAAGGGACAATTCACCAAAAAGAAATAACTATGCCAAATACTTATGCACCTAACCTGAGTGTCCAAAGATTCCTGGGGCACATATGGCAAAATCTGAAGGGAGAAATAATAGTTGGAGACTTCAATGCATCACTGTCAGAAATGACAGAACATACAGACTGAGGATAAATAAACAGAGAATGTGACTAATATGACAGATGAACTATACCTAAAACACATCTATAGAGCATTGCACCCCAAAACAATAGTGCATACATTCTTTTCAAGTGCTCATGGGTCCTTCTCCATGATATACCATATGTTGGGTCACAAGACAAATCTCAATAAATTTAAAATTATTCAAATTATACCAAACACTTTCTCTGATAATAGCACCATGAACCTCGAAATCAATAATGGATGGAAAAAGGGAAAATTCATAAATATATTGAGATTAAACAACACACTGTGAAATAATCAGTGGGCCAAAGAAGAAATTGCAAGAGAATTCAGCAAATACCATGAGACAAATGAAAATGAGAACAACATTTCAAAACATATAGGACACAACAAAAGCAGTCCTGAGAGAGAAATTTATAGCCCTCTATACTTACATTAAAAAAGAAGAAAGAATTAAAATTGTTCTAACTTCACACCTGGAAGAACTAGAAAAAGAACCAGCAAACTAATCACAAACCAAGTCTAAGGAAAGAAATAGTAAAGATCAGAGAAGAAATAAATGAAATTGTGAACAAAAGAAAAAGTACAGAGAATCAAAATAATCAAAAGTTGGTTCTTGAGAAGATCAAGAAAACTGACAAACCCTTGACTAGACTGACAAAGAAAAAAACGAGAGAGAGGATGCAAATAAATAAAATCAGAAATGAGAGGGGGGACATTACCACTGACTCCGCAGAAATAAGAGAGATCATAAGAGGTTACTATGATCAACTGTATGCCAAAAAACTAGGCAATGTAGACCAGATGGACAAATTCCTAGAAATAATCGAGCCACCTATACTGACCCTAGAAGAAATAGAAGACCTCATCAAGCAAATCACAAGTGAAGGGATTGAAACTGTAATTAAAAATCTCCCAAAGATGAAAAGTCTGGGACCAGATGGCTTCAAGGTGAATTCTATCAAATATTCCAAGATGATCTAATACCAATTTTGCTCAAGCTCTTCCAAAAAGTGAATAGGAAAGAATGCTACCAAACTCATTCTATGAAGCCAACATCACTCTAATACCAAAATCAGATAAATATACTATGAAAAAAGAAAATTATAAACCCATATCTCTAATGTATATAGATGCAAAAATCCTAAGCCAAATACTTGCAAACAGAGTCCAAAAGCACGTTAAAAGAATTTTGCACCATTATCAAGTGGGTTTTATCCAATGTATGCAAGATGTTCAACACAGGAAAATCAATTAGTGTAATAAACCACATTGATAAATTGAAAAGGAAAAATATCACGTGATCCTCTCAACTGATGCAGAAAAGACATTTGACAAAATACAGCACTCTTTCTTGAGAAAAACATGCCAAAAGATAGGAATAGAAGGAAGCTTTCTCAAAATGGTAAAGTGCATATATGAAAAACATACAGCTAGCATTGTACTCAATGAAGAAAGACTAGAAGCTTTCCTACTGATATCAGGAACAAGACAAGGATGCCCACTGTCACTATTATTATTCAATATTGTGCTAGAAGTTCTAATTAGAACAATTAGGGTAGGTAAAAAAATAAAAGGTACCTAAATAGGAAAGGAAATAGTAAAAATTTCACTATTTTCTGATGATATGACCCTATATCTAGAAAATCCTGAAAAAATCCACTGCAAAGCTAATAGAATTAATAGAGGAGTTCAGCAAAGTGGCAGGATACAAGATTTATATGCAAAAATTAACAGTGTTTCTTTACAGTACTGATGTGCAATCTGAGGAGGAAATCAGAAAAAAATTCTATTTATAATAGTGACTAAAACAATTAAATATTTAGGAATAAACTTTATCAAGGACATAAGTGACCTGTATACAGAAAACTACAGAACATTGCTTAAAGAAACTGAAGAAGGCTTTAATAAATGGAAGGACAGTCCATGTTCATGTATTGAAAGATTATATATCGATAAGATGTCAATTCTACCCAAACCAATTTACAGATTCAGTGCAATCCTACTAAAAATCTCAACAGTCTTTTTTGCAGAAATAGAAAAGCCGATAATCAAATTTATTCAGGAAGGGTAAGAGGCCCCAAATAGCCAAAAATGTCTTTAAAAAGAAGGATGAAATTGGGGGACTCTCATTCTCTGACTTTTCATATTTTATTCGTTATTTTTTAAAACCATCAGTATTATATCATTTTCCTGTTAATTGTATTTGGTTATTTTGTTGGCTTCAATTTTGAAGAAGTTTTGGATCACAGAAGGGTTAAAATTGTGGCAGGGGAGGATCCTTGGTGTGGGATGTCAGAGATAAGGGATACATGAGAGGAGGTTCACCTGGTGCATACTATAAAGCATGTGAATGTTTACAAGTGTTCATGGGGCATTGTTACAGTGGGTGGAGATCCACACAATAACCAAATAAATATCTAATTCCCACCCTGGAAAGCTCTGCCACATTCTTTAGTGGGACAGCAAGACTCCCCTGAGTACAGGGGCAGCAACTATGGAAGAAGGATGGACCATTGATGGACCCTTGATTGTGAAGGCTGTTACTTATGAACCTTTACTTTTGAAATTGAAACTTAGCATATTATTATAGGGTGGCTAAGTGTTACCTCCTGAGAGCCTCCTTCTTACTCAAATGTGGCCTCTCTCTAAGCCAAAACTCAGCTATAAACACATTACCTTCCCCCCAGCATGGGACATGAATCCCAAAGATGAGCTTCCCTGGCACCAAGGGATTACTACCAAGAACCAACTAGCAATGCAACTGGAAAAAGGCCTTGACCAAAAGGGGGAAAGGGTAAGACAAATGACGAATGAGTTTATATGGCTAAGAGATTTCAAAGTGAGTCAGGAGGTCATTTCAGAGGTTACGCTTATGCATGTCTCAGCAGGAAGTCATTGATTGCCAAAGTAAATTTGCCTCAAATAGTGGGGCTCCTGAGGGCTCTGTAGACATACAGACACTATAAGCAGGGCAGACAGTTCAGGAGTTTGGTGCCCTGCCAGTGGGCCCTACTTTGGAATTTATGCTCCCCAGTGTGATAGAGTTGGACTCAGTTGTATTTTGCCTACACATGACTCTGCTGCTCCTCTATTTGAACCTATAGTTAGTACTTAATTGTCCACAGAGAAAATACAAATGGCAAAGAAACACGAAAAAATGTTCAACATCACACTGATAAGGGAAATGTAAATTAAAATTACAATGAGATATCATTTCACACCTATTAGACTGGCCACTAATAAAAACTCAGAAAACTGTAAATGTTGGTGAGGATGTGGTGAGATAAGAACACTTATTCAATCTTGGTGGGAATGTACAATGGTACAGCCAGTGTGGAGGACTGTTTGGTAGTTCCTAAGGAAGTTGAATATAGACTTGCAATGGGACCCGGTAATACCATTTCTAGGTATATACCAAACAGAACTGAGAGCAGTGACACAAATAGACATCTGCACATCGATGTTTATAGTGGCGTTATGCACGATAGCCAAATTTGGAAACAACCCAGGTGTCTGTCAACCGATGAATGGATAAACAGTTTTTGGTGTATACACACGATGGAATATTATGTAGCAATAAAAAGCCATGAAGTCATGAAACATATGACAAGATGGATGAACCTGGAGGACATTATGATGAGTGAAGCAAGCCAGATACAAAAGGACAAATACTGTATGATTGTGCTATTATGAACTAAATATATTATGTAAACTCATGGAATTAATAATTAGAATATAACCACCAGAATATGGAATGAGAATAGAGAAGGGGAAGCTGATGGTTAATCTGTGCAGAATTGGTTGAAAGGTTGTTTGTAAATTTTTGGAAATGAATGGGAATGGTGAAAGCCCATCATGGTATTTTTGACTAGCAGAACTAATATATGGGTATGACAGTGGTCAAAAGGGAAAGCCTAAGGACATTTATATTACTAGAAGGGAAGCTAATAAATGTAACATGAGACTGTATAGCATAGTGAAACCTCATGTAAAATATGAATATGTGTGATATTGCATATAGAAAACTGCTTTTACAAAATATAAATACAAATGAAGTAGAAAGAGGGAAAACAGAATAGCAGTTATGTATGGCAGGGGAAGGATTGAGGGATTGAGAGATGATGAGTTTTGTTTGTTTGTTTGTTTGGTTGGTTGGTTTTTGTTTATCATTTCATTATTACCAGAATAATGAAAATACTGTAAAAATGATTGAAGGAATGAATGCATAATTATGTGATTATACTGAATACCATTCATTTTACAGTTTAGGTGGATTTATGCTTTATTAATATTTATTAATAAAATTGATTTGTTAAAAAAAAGAGATGTATAAGCCAAAAGAAGCAGAAAAAAAATGTTTAACTTGTTTGGGTACTCATTACAAAAAAATTTTTTTAAGTTTTTTTTGACATTTACACAATATTTGTGTATAGTCTCCTAGACCGTTTGTTAAATTTCACCGAAGAAATATCATTAATTTTGTTAAGACTTACAATGGTAGTATTTTATGGAAAAAAAGATCTGATTTCTAAAGATATATACTGAGGCATGTACATTTGAAAATCCAGTACAATACTACATCTAAGATTTATTTTAGAATAATAAAGAAGAGGATAAAATGTTTAGAAAATAAGGAGAGCATAATGAGGAAAGCAGAAATTATGGGGCTTAAAAGTATGGATCACAAATTCTGAAATTGACGGTCATTTTTAATTATGCAAAGAAAATAAGCACTCTGACAGAATTGACCAAAACAAAATAAAACAAAGGAAAAAAATAAAAATAAAACATTAGGAAGGATATAAAGGATATAAAGCCAAGATTAAAACAACCACAAACCACCATCAACAACAATGAATGAATAATAAAAATCATGTACAAATCAATATTAAAGATAGACAAGCTTCAGATCCCCAGAGGGGTAATTCTAGCTCCTGGAGCCTGCAGACTTATGGTATTGACTACCAGCAATCCTTGGGGTTCTTTGGCTTTTATTTCTGCCTCCTATCACATGGTAATGACCTCACCTTTTATCTGCTCTTCTGGTTTTCCTTTGACTTCTGGCTTCTTGTTTCTCTTATGTTTCTCTCTATGACCTTTTCCAAAATCTGGTCTCTTGTTTTTCTCTATATAAGGTCTCCAATAATAAGGATTAAGACCCACCCTCATTTATTTGAGCTACACCCTCATTAAATATAGCATCTTCAAGAGATCCTATTTATAGTGCGTTAACACCACAAGAATGCAGGTTAAGATTAAGATCATGTCTATGTTTGGGTACATAATTCAATTTTCCACACTGGAAAACAAAATATTTCTAAAAGTAATTTTATTGGGAAAAAAACACTAAAATTAAATTAAGAAACTGAAACTTATATGTGAATGAAAAAACTAAAGAATGAAACATTTTCTAAGTATAAGAAAATGTTATGCAGGCACATTTTGTCTCACCTCTAAAACCTAGACTCCCGTAGTTCATTTTCTGCTCATACTGCTGTGCTCTGTTTTTTCTTAGCATCAAAGAAGTTTAGAGGGCTGTTATCTTAAGCACGATGAGAGTTCCCTTCCATTAAATTTCAGGGTCACTAACCATCCATATTTTTCTCTTGTAACTATCCAGCAATTCCCATAATATGATGGATTAAAAACATTGGCTTTAAATTAGGGAATGAATGCTATTAATATTTTTTTTCTAATTTGTATTTCATGTGTTTATTTTTCTTTTAATTTGCTAAGGAGCAATCACCTTTGAATTACTTTTGAACTGGATATCAGTTTGACAGCATGTTACTTGTCCAGAAATCAGCATGCAGATTACAACTATAAATTCACATGTAAAGATATTGAAATTAATGAATCATTCTAATGTTTCACCCAACAGTGTTTTTATTGCTTAGATATCAAATCTCCTGGATAATATAATCAAAATCATTTACTCATCTAGAGTAACTAGTAGTCTATTTATACTGCATACATAAGTAGTATGAATATATTTTATTTATACATTTTATCCATTTTCTTAATTCTTCGTATCTTTTTCATTCTATTAAATATATGTTCTTTATTTTTTTTCCCAGAAACTTCCATCATGACACAGCCTGTAGCATTCCATTACCATTGACATTCTAGCATTTGATATTGTGGATAAGTATTTACCCCAGTGTTCATTTTGAAATTTTTCTCATGCTTGAGTTCTGTGCCATTAATTTTTCCTCTTTCTCCTTCTAAATCTAAAATTGCACTATTTGCCTCCATTGTTATCTTCTCTCCTCTTTCTAGATCTATGAGACCTGAGGTTTCTGCAGTGTTTTATTTGGTTCAAACAGCAAAAGGGATAATTTAATGGAGAATTTTATTTTCATAGATTTAGGGTCTATGATTTAAATAACTAATTGACATGGACCTTTCATAAATTGAATAGTTAGATATTTTGATGTGACATATCAGATATTTATCAGTTCTATCCTACTTTTGTGAAGATATTATGTTCCTAAGTCCTTTTTTCTTCCTTTTTAAATTAAAGTCCACTTTATGACTAATTTCCTGGAAATATATTTATTTATACCCTTGGATTTTCATTTGCCTTTTTGTATTACTGAATTTTAACAACTTTTGTGTGTTATTTTTTATTGATGTTGTGCTTTTCTCATCTTGGTTAGTCCTGTTTTTTTCTTTAAGCAGATCCTTAAACAACTTTCAAAGAAAGTTGTTATAACTGAAAATATATTCATTCTTCCTTCATCTTTGATGGATAACTTATTTAAAATTTATAGTACGTTTTTCCAGAATTTTGAGGGTTTTAAACATTTTTTATACCTTTCATTTTTGCTGTTATAAATCTGACACATTCTTATTATTCAACTTTTTGCTTTATTTTTGGATATACTTATAATTTCCCTTTAATTCTTGGTTTTCTGAAATGTCAGGGTTATGATAAATTTTATGGTTTGTTTTTGAATCTTTTTTCTAGTACACATTTTAGTGACCCCTTTGTATCTATTGCTTAGTTTTGGAAAACATATTGTTTTTTCTCTTAATTTTAATGACTATCTCCTAATTTCCTCTGTTCTCTCTGGAAGTTTTGTTATTAGTCTGTTAGATATTTTGCAATTTTTAGTAGTTTTCTATTATTTTTTCTTCCTAATTTCCATTCAGTTTTTTGTTGTTAGAGAACTTCTGGATTAATGGAAAAATTTAGCATAACATAGAGTTCCCATATACCACCCTGTTATTATATTTGTTACAAATGATGAAAGCACATTTTTATATTGTACTATTAAACATAGCCCATAGTTTAACTTAGGGCTCACTGTTTGTGTTGTGCAGGTCCAAGGACTTTAAAAACTTTTTATTCTAGTTGCATATATACAACCCCAAATTTCCCCTTTATCTACATTCAAATACATATTTCTACACTATTCATTATGCTCACAATGTTGTGTTACTATCCCCAGCATCCATTACCCAAAAATTTCCATTATGCCAATTAGAAACTTCACGCATTTTAAACATAAACTTCCTATTCTCTACCCTAACCTTGTTCCTTGGTAACCTATATTCTAGATCCTGACTATGAAAATGTTTATTTCTAATTATTTCATATCACTGAGATAATACAATATCTGCCCTTTTGTGTCTATATCACTTAACATGAGGTCATCAAGGTTCATGTAAGTTGTCACATGTCAGAACTTCACTCAATTATACAGCTGAATAATATTCCATTGTGTATATATACCACATTTTGTTTATACATTCATCAGTTGATGGACACTTCATACTTTCATTTTGAGATAATTGTGAATAACGCTACTGTGTATATCAGTGTACAAATATCTGTCTGAGTCCCTGCTTTCAATAGTTTTTGGTATATACCTAAATGTGGGATTTCCAATCATATAATTCTATACTTTAGTTTCTGAGGAATTTTTTGAGAACCTTTATCAACATTTTTTTCAAAACTTTAGTCTCATGATTTTATCAGTGGTACATTTTTTAACTTCTCAGGATAACTTTCATGTTTTCTGAATGTTATCGTTTTATAAAACATTGTTATTTTTTTTCTTCAGCTCAAGTACATCTTATCTCTGAAATGTGTCCATAATGTGTTTGATGTTTTCTTCCCTTTCTTTTCTGTTTCAAGCCATTTTCTTTTTTTTTTTCTCTTTGTTCTGTTCTTTCTCTTTTAATTTGTAGGATTTTCTCACACACACCATATTAAAGAATCAAGTAATAGTTTCTGGCAAAGAACTCCTAGGATGTTTCACAACAAATTTCCATTGTCAACATAAGAAAAAAAAATAGGTCGGAGGAAAATGACTTTTATTTTATCAGAGAAAAAAATGAATTGTTAGAGAACCAAGATCAAAAGAATTAGGAACCAGAGGTTTGTGTCTGTCATTTTTCATCCTCTCTTTTTCCCCTCTTAAGGTGATTGCTAATTCTGAAAGGGATTGCTGAGAAGCTGAACAGAGCTTTCAACAATATCCAGGAACTAAGAGATCAAATGTTGGAGGTGACAATTTGCAAAAAGAAGGGCCCCAGAGTTTGTGCTGAGATTCCTAAAACCTGTAGTATAGGAAGCATGGGATTAGGAACCCAACAGATTGTTGCCCAAACATGAGTTCTCTGAATTTCTTAGTAGAATATGTTGATTTTGTATTTCTAGCAACCCTAGTCTAGCCAATTCCAAAAGTAAATTTGATCTATACGTGTATAACATAATCTCTACAATTTTCATATAAAACGTAGATATTTAAAAAATCAGGTAAATTAGACAATATCACATCAATATAAAAAGAAAAGACAGTAATAAGAGCAGCTCCATAAGAGTTCAGAATAACAGTGGCTAATAGGTTTACTATCAAAATAATATTACAAAATGCATAACAAAATTTAACAAATAAATTGTTACATAAAATCAGAATTGTCTCATAGCTATTAAAGTAATCAAATCTATGTATAAAAACCATACCACTAAGAAAACTTCAAGGCCTAGATGTGCCCACCAGTGAATTACATTAAACAATTAAGAAATAATGTCAACTTTGTCAAAACTCTTCCAGAGAATGGGAAAAGAAAGGATTCTTCCCATCTCATTTGATATGCCAGTGTAACATTGGGACTAAAATCTAAGGAGACTGTTGAAAGAAAGAAAAAATTACAGGCCAATCATTTTCATGATGAAATAATAAACTAAACTAGCAAACTTAAGTCTAATGTGGTTGCATTTTTTAAAAAAAACCTACTGTTAAGTCTGTTTTATTTGGTTAATGACTGAAAGAAAAAAAATACACATATAATAGAAGTTTGTCCTGGAATATATCCAATAGTCTACTTCTCTTTGGAGGAAATATCAGAAAGATTAAGATATCCAGACATAGACATTACAGTAACCTTTTTGTAGGCTGTTGCTGATTTCCATTTTTCTCAGACTTGACAAACTGTCTTTGCTTAATAAAAGGCAAGTATCTGACAGATGACATTCTTATTGTCAAGACAAATGGGTAGAACTTTATATAAGGTTTGAGAAATGTGTCATCTGATTAGTTTTCTTATCTACTTGTTCGCTTTGTTCTGTTATTTCAGTATATCTGTCTTTTCTATGGCAATTTTACCTTTTGCCAAACGAAAGCAAACTGAACTGAACTGCAAAGACTATAGTAGAAAATGAAAAACAACAACAACAATACAACTAATTTGATATACTTTAATGGTTGGTTTTCTAATTTTTAGGTGTAGAAAGTGGGAAGTAAGAATAAGATTTACTTATGATGGTAAACCAAACTAAAATAAAATACTAATGCATTTTCCAGTAGCTCACTTCTTTGGAACCTATAATTTAGATAGCAGACTCATTTATACTGAATTCTAAGATTCCTTTAGGGAAATCGGTATGAGATCAAATTCAATATATGTGGGAAAACTCTCAGAAAGACTTTGCTTGCAGTGTCACCAAGGAGTTCTCTGGGACTTCATGGAACACCAGGAAGGAGTAGTTTCATAGCATATTACTGAGTCCTCAGAAATAATGCAAGGATAATACTTTCTCATGAGATCTTAAATGGTAGGCTAAATGGGCAGCGACTGTGCAACATAAATGAATTTCAAGAATAAAGCAAAAATGTAATATTTTAATGGTAAGTTTTTCAGTGGGACTTTAACATGTGAATTGTATTTAAACAGTTGTGCAAGAAAATATAAATATAATTAAATGTTTACTATTACATATTAATCTAACATGCATTCTTTTTATATATACATTTTATTTTTTAAAAACTTAAAAAAATTTTTTAAATACTTTAGATTACATAAATGTTACATAAAAAATATAGGGGATTCTTATATGCCCCACTCCCCACTCCTCCCACACTCTCCCACATCAACAACATCTTTTATTAGTGTGGCACATGTACCACAATTGATGAACACTTATTGAAGCAAAGCCACCAAGTGTGGATTATAGTTTACACTATAGTTTACACTCCATCCCACACAACTTTGTAAGCTATGACAAAATACATAATGGCCTGTATACATCATTGCAACATCATTCTGGACAATTTCAATGTCCTAAAAATGCCCTATATTACACCTGTTTTTCCCTCTCTCTCCCCTCAGAACCCACAGTGGCCACTGCCTCCACATCAATGACAAAAGTCCTTCCATTGCTAGAATTACAGTAAGTCTATAGTAGAGTAACAGTAAGTCTACTCTAGTCCATCGTTCATTCCCCAATCATGAGGATTCTGGGATGGTGGTGCCCATTCCACCTCCAATTGAGAGGTAGCTTAGATCATATGGGGCAGATGGGATCAGCCTGCTTGCAGTTGCAGGCTCTCTCAGTCCCTTGTCATGAGCACTGTCCATCATCATCTCCTTTTCAGTTGTCCTGGGTGAGGCCAAAGACCTGGAGAGTAATTGTTGCAAATCTATTGAGATTTAGGGTCCAACTGGCACATGGACAGCCCAAAGATTTAAGTTTCTTGGACATACACCTATCAAGTCTAGTACTAACTAAAGGTTCCAGACATTGTAGGCAGGGCAGACAGCTCAAGAGTTTGGCACCCTACCAGTAGGCCATACTTTGTGTGGCCGCAGTGTGTCAGAGTTGGACTCATTTGTGTTCTCCCTACACATGGCTCTTCTGCCTCTTCTATTTGAACCTATAGTTAGTACTAGCATGCATTCTTAGTAATGTGCTAGGCCATCAAGTGGTATATAATAAATTAAAATATATTCTACATTCCCTTAAGCAGATTATAGCTTTGATACCAAGAAAAAATAAATTAAAGGAAGCTGCTCTACAATTTTTTTCAGGGAATATAGTTTAATCTTTTTCTATCCTTACTGAGTTCCCCAAATCACACCTACTATTTTGGGAGACAAATTAATTCTGCATTTGTTTGATGATATTGACAGTAAAGTAGGAGCTCATTTTATGCCCTATCTTTCACAAATTTTATGACATTTTCACTTTCCATATTGTCATTTTATCTCATTTTGAAAGGGAATTTATCATTTTATCTCTCCAAGGAAAATCTCTCTGCTGTGTCATGGAAACTGTCCGCCTCCATGAGAGTTTTGTTCTTTGTATTTTTTCCTTCTTGAAATTTCATTCCCTTCATCTCCACTGAATTCTTCCACTTACTCCTCTAACTTAAAGTCTCCCTTATTTTGGTAAAATATTTTTGTCAACTCTGCAAACATCCAATCTTTTAATCTTTAAATTTCTTAGATCAGTCTATATTTATTGCTTTCATTTCATCCCTTTACACTCATCCTTTACTCTCAATAATGCTTTGCCTTTCAATCACGCATTTTCAACTTATCTTAATGAAACAGATTCAAAGTATCAGAGATTTTCTCTATTTTCCAGCACTTAAATACATTTCCTATCAGTTGTCATTTCTACTTCTGATATTGCTCTTATTTTTCTTGAAAAATTATTCTTCTTCAATTTATCATCAAACCCAACATCCTAGTTCAAATCCTCTTACCTTTCACCTGAATTGTCAAAATTGCTTTCAAACTCTGGGGCTATCCTAAGACTCTATGTCTTCCAATTCACATGCACACAGTTTCTAAATGATTTTTTCTGAAATAAAGACTTGATAAATAGTATAATGTAGAAAACTTCTGTGGGATTCCAATTGTTACAGAATGAAGACTGGAATGCTTGGTTTGTATTTCGGGTGTACCACTGTTTGACTACAAATTACATTTCTGAGTTTACTTTCCATTACTTACTTTCATGAACTCCCATTTTTCTAATTCAAATCCGTATCTGTGCTTTAATCCTCTTGCTTCATAAAATCTTGCCTGATACCTACAGCAAAATATACTCTCTCTATTTAACTTCTATCATATTTTTACCTATACTTTTATTTTTCCTTTAAAATGTTTTATTACTTAGTAGAGAAATTGGAACCCTCATGCATTGGTGGTGAAAAAGTTTGGCAGTTACTCAAAATGTTAAACACAGAGTTGCCATATGAGCCAGCAATTCCACTCCTAAGCATATACTCCAAAGAATTGAAAACAGGGACTCAAACAGATTCTTGTGCACGAATTTTCACAGTAGCATTATTCATGATAGCCAAAATGTGGAAATAACCCAATTTTTCATCAACAGATGAATAGATAAACAAAATGTATATTTTTTACAATGGGCTGGTATTCAACCATAAAAAGGAATGAAGTTCTGATACATGCTACAATGGGGATGAACTTTGAAAACATTATGCTAAATGCAATAAGCCAGACACAAAAGAACAAATAATGTACAATTCCACTTATATCAGCAATCTAGAATAGGTAAATACATAGAGACAGAAAATAGAATAGAGGGTACAAGGGGCTGGGAAGAAAAGAGAAAGAGATTTATTGTTCAATGGCTACAGAATTTCTGTTTTGAGATGATGAAAAAGATTTGAAAATAGTGGTAATGATTCCATATTATTGCAGACTTTCTTAATACCCCTGAGTCAATACACTTAAAAATGGTTAAAATCGTAATTTTAAGTTATGCATATTTTACCACAATCAACAATTCATATACTGAGTATATGAATAATGATGTATGAGAACAGCATAAATATTGCAAGAAAATAATATTTTTGTATTATATTTAAATATAATAAATCAGAATACTTTATTAATGTAATACCTTGATTGATCATAAGATTTTTCTGGCTTGCTTTTCTGAAAATTTGTTTGTTAGGTCATAAAATATATAGTTTACCAGGTATGTTTTCAACTACATAATTGAAAGCTAGGCCAGTTGCTCTTGACAAAAGTATGATCAAAAATATTTTTGATAATTTTCAATTTTAATAAGTATCCCTCTACTGACACAGTTTTACTGGAACTTATAACATCATTTTATAGGTTGTGACAATACTGGGATAAATTTATCATAAATTATTTTGAAATATAATGTTAAATACTTAGAGCTGATATTCTCATGGAAAAATTTTTCTAAAAATATTTAAATTCACACAAATCATTTTTGTATGAGTCCAAATTTAATTTTAAATAAAAGTTTATACCAAGACAATTTTTAAAATTTTGAAATAATTCTAGAGTCACAGGAATTTTAAAAAATAGTACACAGAGTTCCTTTATAATCTTCAACCAGGTTTTCACAGTGGTTGCATTTATACAATTATGGATCAATGTCAAACACAGGAAATTAACATTGGTACAATGTGTGAGTAGTGTTCTATATCATTTTATCACAGGGGTAGATTAATATATCCACCACCATAGTCAACATACAAAATTGCCATATCACCACAATGATTTCTCTTATGATACCTCTTTATTATCACACCCAATCACTTTGCTCTACCATACTAATGTGTGGCCACAGCTAATGTCTTCTCCATTTTTATTATTTTGTCATTTCAAGGATGTTATATAAATTGA
>JAQZBX010026458.1:0-28933 GCA_029593785.1 Cabassous unicinctus | reverse complement strand
TACATAAACCATAAGTGTACAGTAAAGGTTGTGAACTTACAAAACAAACATGCATAACATCCTACAGGACTCCTATACATCACCCCATCACCAAAACCTTGCATTGTTGTGAAATATTTGTTGGAAATCATAAAAAGAATGTAGTCAAATATTACTACTAACTATATTCCATATCCAGCATTTGTTGTATTTTTTCCCCCAACACACCCTATCATTATTTTCTAATTTTTTAATTTTTTAAAAGATACAGAGATTACATAACTGTTACACAAATTACATAGGGATTCCCATACACCCCACCTCCCACACCTCCCACAACCTCCCACAAAAACATCCTTCATTAATGTGGCACATTAATTGCAATTGATAAACACATCCTGGTGCTTTGCCATTAAGAATGGACCATAGTTCACATTGTAGACCACACTCTCTCCCATGCTATGTGATGATATAAAATGATATAAAATGGCCTATATCTGTCATTGCAATGTCACTCAGGATGATGATCTCAAGTCCCAAAAAAGTCCCTGTATAACAACTTCTTTTCCATCTCCCTGCCCCCAGAGCCTCCAGTGGCCACTAGCTCCACATCAATGTTGTAATTTCTTCATTTCTTGAATCACAATATGTCTATAGTAGAACACCAGTAAGTCCACTCTAGTCCGTAGCTCTTCCCCTAATCCTGAGGAGTCTGGGATGGTGATGCCCACTCCACCTCCAATTGAGAGGGGCTTATATTCCATGGGAAAAATGGATGGGACTATACTGCCTGCAGCTACAGACTCTTTCCATTCCCTGGGAAGGACATTGTCCATCATCATCTACCCACCAGTTGTCCTGGGTGAGTCCAATGAGCCATAAAGTAGGAGTTGCACCTCAGATGAGGTTCTGGGCCCAGCTCACACATGGACAGCCCAAAGACTTGAGTTTCTGGATGTACACCTACAAAGTCCAGCACCAATATAGGTTTGAATAGAAGAGACAGATGAGCAAAGTTCAGGGAAGTTATAATTGAGTCCAATTCTGTCACTCTCAGGAGCACAAACTCCAAAGTAGGGCCCACTGGCAAGGCACCAAACTTGAGAGCTATCTGCCCTGACCATAGGACCTGGGTGTCTCCAGAATCTCTGGAGTCCCACTATTTGGGATGGTATCCACTTTGAAAGTCTATGAGTTCCTGCTAAAATGTGTGCAAGCATTACCTCTGGAATGACACCCCAACTCACTTTGAAGTCTTTTAGCCATATAAACATTTGTCTTTATCTTTCCCCCTTTTATTTGAGGTATTTTTCCAGTCACACTGCCAGTTTGGGCTTGATAGCAATCCCTCAGTGCCAGGGAGGCTCATCCCTGGGAGTCATGTCCCATGCTGGGAGGAATGTAGTGCATTCATATGCTGAGTTTGGCTTAAAGGTGACATTTGAGCAACAAGGAGGCTCTCAGGAGGCAACCCTTAGGCAACCTATAACAACAGGCTAAGTTTCAACTTCAAGTGCAAAGACTCATAAACCTAGTCATCAATATCAAGGGCGCATCAGAGGATCATCCTCCTTCACCAGTCACTTCCTCTGCACTAAGGGGATGGTTGCTGCTCCATTAGAGAATGTGGCAGAGGTCTCCAGGATGGGAATTCAGTATTCTCTCATTTATTGAGTGAGTCTCCACTAACTGTGTCAATGGCCCATGAACATTTGAACATTTTTATATACCTTATATGTATGATCAGGTGATCTTCCTCCCATGTATCCCCCATCACTGACATCCCACATCAATGATTCTCCCCTGCCCTAGTTGTAACCCTTCTGTGATCCAAAGCTTCTTCAAAGATGAAGCCATTACAATAGCCAAATACAATTAATAGGAAAATGAAATAATAAGTTTAAATGTAAGAGATAAAATACATAAAAATAAAAAAAATAAAAATAAAATAAAATTAAAAGGTTGGGATATTAAAAAAATGAAAAATATTAAAAAAACATTTTTTTTGACATTTTACCTTTCATCACTGCAATATCTGGTGTCCAGTCTGTACTGTGACACCTTCCCCCTATCATTCTCCACTGTCTCACTATTTTTCATTTTGTTTTCAAAGAAGTTTTAGGTCACAGCAAAGTCACACACAGAATAATAGAGACTCTCATATACCCAACATCCCACCCATATTAATACCATTTTATATGTGGATGGTAACATTGTTATAACTTATATACAAACAGTGAAACATAGCCACTAAACATTGTCAATGGTTTACATTATGGTTTACATTTTAGACTGTACACCTTTATAAATTTTGATGATAATTACCATGTCCTGTGTCCATCACTGTAAGGTAATGCAGAACATTTCCATTGACCACTAAATACCCCCTGTTTGATCTATTCTATTCCTTCTTCCCCATCCCCCTGGGGCCCAAGGTGATCCCCTGGCTTGACTCATTGGATGACAAGATTCATAGTTACATGCAACAAGTCTAAGATCTTGACACAATGGTTGTCCTCCCCTATTAGGAGCCACCCTTGCTCTTAAAAGACTCCTGCCTATCTTTATCTGAACAAATCAGTCCTCCTGAAGATGGGAATCCAACCCCTTCCCACTCATTATGTGGGACTCCACCCACTGATACAACACATTATGACAGAATGAATGCTCTCACACTCCCTAGAACCCTGCTCCAGGTGTGCCCTGTCCCGAATGCCCTCCCAACCAACACCCTAAACCAGTAACGCTTCCTAGTCATATTGTCATAAGAGCATCCCCCACTCTGTACTTTTAACCTCATGCCCCTGCAAATCCCCAGTGTTCCCCAGGTCCCTGTCCCAAGCCTCCCCCCAATACCCTGGACCTTCTAACCCACCCTTCCAAATCTTCCCACCTGTCAACTGTGCACCACCGAACCCAATAATATCACTACCCTCCTGTCCTATCTCTTCAATACACAACTACACTCTATTACCTTACCATGGATTACGTCCATATGGGTGATGGCTCACATCCTTCTTTTCTCTTTTTATTTCTCATAAACCTATTTTCCAGACAATAGCTCTCTGAGACTTCTCAATTTTAAAGTTATCTTTTTCTTGATTTGGTATTTGTTTGTTACTGTAAACTATTGATTTATTTACTGAGTTAGTTCTGGAAAAGTTGGTTCTGCCACTTTTTGCTTATTTTTCAATGTTTCTATGGGGGGACAGGAATTGAAGCTGTCTACTTTAACATCTTGCTGATGTCTGTACATCTTTTAGCATTTGACATTCTATTTAGAGTTATTCATTCATTTTTGTGAAGTTCCTCTATTATGTTAAAAGGAATCCCTATGATTTGAACAATCTTCTAGTATTTTTATATATATGATTTTAGAGTTAACTTAAAAAATAGAAGCTAAAATGTATCACAATTTAAGATTGAGGCTGATGATGGTGGAGATAACAGGAGATTCATGGTTTAAACAATGTCATAGGTTTTATGGCATGATACTAGTTATACTGATATCACAGGGTCCTCAGGAACATGATTCAGACAGAGCACACCAGTGCTAAGTTCATAGCTTGAAGATTTTTCACATTGAAAGATGACAGTCAGTCTAAGTTCCCTTTCTTCAGTTTGAGAAGAAAACTAAAGATCATAGCATATTTGAATAGCATCTCTATGAAAAATAGAGGCGAGGTCAATAACACAAAAACATGACAAAAATTGCTTGGTTTCAGAGATGTAATCCAAACCAAGTAACTGTGATGGGAAGATGAGGGCAGGTCAGAAATTTACAAGGGTGTAGTGAGGGTTGGGCTGCATGAAAGTGCAAAACACATGCATATTATTTAGAAATATGGAAATATGTGCCACAAATAAACTGTTTCAATAAAATAGGAAGTGGAAACTTATAGAGAAGGAAAATGATGGTGGAGAAGCTAGATAAGGGAAAATGCACTATGTTACAACAAATATTATATATTAATTTTATACTCATTGCACAAATATTTTGTTAGAATTTAAAATAAATATATAAAGAAAATCATACAGAGTAAGTTGTTGATTAATGAAACTGATTGGTATCTGTAGTATTATGTAGGAAACACAAACAGAAATAAAGGGAAACAGAAGATGCCTTAACAAGTAAATTTTATTGATTGTCCTTCCACAATTACTGTTGTTCACTTTTAGACTGATGGGAATAGAAATATAGATAGAGTTATAGATACCTGTAAATAGCAAAACTTAAAAAACACACATATAAATATGGTGTGAAAAAGTAGATTAAACAAAATATAAAGAAGCATGATCTCTATGCACTATAAGAAATAAACCACAACTATTAACAATAATAGTAGTCTTCTTATTTAATATTTCAACTTGAATTTTGCAGTTATGTTTTTCATATTTCACATATTTAACACATCCTCAAGCTTTCTTTGGTGTATTTATCTTTATATATCAGGATTTTAAATTGGGATCCATCTATTCTAAGACATCTGCTTCCTATGTCATATGTTGTCCAGATTTTTTTCTCTTTGAGGTTGGTGTGCTGCTCTATTATCTCATATATTGGTCCCTGAGCTATATCACTTCTAGTATCACATATGCTGTAGATGATTTTGAAGGAGATTGAATGAATATTTGTTGTGAAACACAGCAGTGTGCTGTCTCTAGTTTTCCTAAATAGCATACATGCATGTAAAAACAAGTTAGATGACTGTGATAGACTGAGTTATGTACCCCAATTATAGACATGTTCTTAATTTTAATCAGAGTACATATGGGTGTGAACCCATTGTAAATTGGACCTCTTGAAGATGTTATTTTAAATTAAATTGTAGCCAACTGAAGCAAGGAGGCCCTTAATCTGGATTACTGGAGGCCAAGGAATGGAGCAGCAGGTGCTACAGACTCCAGGACGAAGCAAGCCTTTTAGCCTCCAAAACCATGAGATAGAAATTCCCATTGTTTAAGCTACCTTCCAAGGAACTGGAAAAGATTCAAAGATTTGGTGAAGACTCAGGACAAACAGTTGGCCAGCTAGTGTTTGAGAGTTAACTAGAGAAGGAGAAAGCTGGGAGTAGCCCTCCTGCAGTTACAATGAATATCAGACTCCAAACTCAAGAACTCTTCCCTCACTGGAGTTGAGTACATCAGGATTAATCTGTGGATTAAACTGTAAAGATAGTCATGCCATCAGGGCATTGTTGATAGTAATGAAACTACCAGCCTGGAACTAGTGGATCTTAAGATCTAGGTTTAGTTAGGGAACAAGAATAAGTGATATCTGCAAATACCTATCATCCCAGGGTGATTATGTGAACACCCAAAGCAGTGCCTACCTGAGGAGCAGGGCAGAAACTTACCAGTGTGCTCGGGCAGGAATGGAATTCACTGATATAGTACAACTGGTCATCTAACTGTAGTACAGTAAAATAATGCATGAGATATATGAAAGCAAACAACAATTAACTACAAATATTATATTTTTATTTCAGAGCAGTAATAGGGAGTTTTCATCTGTGCACAGATACTACACAAAGGAAAAAGACTGATAAAAGCTCCAACCTGTCAGTATTAAATGTCTACAGAGCTCACCCTCCCCATCTCAAGAATGATTCCAAATGTTCAATGTTCAAAGGACAAGTATTCTATAGATAAGAAACAAATCACACTACACAACACATAGTAAAAATAAGGAGGATGGCCTTTAGTCCAGGGAAAACAATTGCTGAAAAAGTGTTTGGAGGGTTTCTAAAAGCTGTTTGCTTACTTTGTGCTTTTTTTCTGGAAATCTCCAATTACTCCAATTATTGTGTGGAAAAATAAAAACCACACTTAAAGCAGAAGAACCAACATTCTTTGAAAATTATTTTTGATGAAATATGAATAGTTAGAGTGTTCAATAAAATGAGAAATACTGGAGCAAGAACTAGAATAAGATAGAAATCCATAAAGGTGAGCCAGTATTCAGGGCTGCTTTTGCCCTGGGGGTATTTAGCAACTTCACAAAAGATGCTGAGATGTTGTCCAAACATTGCTTTGTCAGCATCAAGGCTTTAGGTACACAAGTATCAATGTTTGGGTCCATGAAGAACAAAGAATCTTGTAATACCTCCAGTGATTTTGGTTGGAACCCTAGTAGACTGCTCTGTCAAAATAACTATAAACGTATATTAAATGTAGCCTTAGATTACTGATGCTTCAGGGCTTACTGGAAGCAAAAAAAGTTATCTTTGAAGGAGAGTAACATCATCCTAGGACTCATACTATTTTTAAAAATTAGAAAACTAGTGTTTAAAATACATTTTTAAAAAAATGTATCCAGGTAAGCAAGGAAACAAGACCATTTGAATGAGAAGCATCAGAATCAAGATTTCAGGAACTCTAGAGGCTAGACATAAAACAAACACACACATAGTTCTTATGTAAAAGGATTTAACAGATATTTATTTATTTTTTTTTTTCATATATATTTTAAAAGATGCTTAGATTACATAGATGTTAACCAAAAATTACAGGGATTCCCGTGATCTCCACCTCCCATACCTCCCATAACATCTCACATAAACCTCTTTCATTAGTGTGGCACATCACCTGCAATGGATATACACATCCTGGGGCTTTGCCACTAAGCATAGACCACAGTTAACATCATAGGCCACACTCTTTCCCACACAGTTCTGCATGGTACATGCTGCTCTAAAATGGCCTATATCTGTCACCACAATGTCACTCAGGACAACCCCCAATTCCTGAAAAAGCCCCTGTATTACAACTGCCATTCCCCTCCCTGCCCTGAAAGCATCTAGTGGCCACTGGCTTCACCACACTGCTGTAATTTCTTCCATTGCTTGAATCACAATATGTCTACAACAGAATACCATTGAGTCCACCTGAGTCCATGGCTCTTCCCCCAATCCTGAGTGGACTGGAATGGTGATGTCCACTCCATCTCCAAGTGAGAGTGGACTTATATCCCATGGATACAGTGGATGGGATTATCCTGCCTGCAGCTGCAGGCTCTCTTCATTCCCTGGGATGGCTGTTGTCAATCATCGTCATCTCCTCAACAGGTGACTTGGGTGAGTACATTGAGCTGTAGAGTAGGATTTGCAGCTCCACTGAGATTCCAGGCACAGCTGGCACATAGGCAGGCCAGAGGCTCCAGTCTCTGGAAGTACACCTGCAAACTGCAGCATCATATATAGGTTTCACTAGAAGGGACTGATGGAACATGTGCAGGGAGGACTTATTTGAGTCCAACTCTGTCACTCTCAGGAGCACAGATTCCAAAGTAGAGCCCACTGATAAAGCATCAATCTCTGTAGCTACCCCCCTTATATAGGGCCTGGGTGTTTCCAGAGCCCTCAGGAGTCCCTTTGTATGGGGTGATATCTACTTTGGTGTTCTATGAAATCCTACTGAGGTATGTGTAAACGTTACCTCTGGGATGACCTCCCGACTCTCTTTGAAGTCTCTTAGCGACATGAACTCCTTTGTCTTTACCTTTTTCCCCTTTTATTCAAGGTTTCTTTTTTGTTTTTTTCCAGTCGAGTTTCCAGTTGGCACTTGGTATTAGTCACTTGTTGCCAGAGAGGCTCATCCCCGGAGTCATGTCCCATGTTGGGGGGAAGGTAATGCATTCATATGCTGAGTTTGGTTTAGAAAGAGGCCAAATTTGAGCAACAAGGAGGTTCTCAGGTGGCAACCCTAAAGCATGCCATAACAGTAGGCCAAGTTTCAATTACAAAAGCATAGACTCATGAGGCTAGTCATCAATAAAAAGAAACCAAAAATGGACCCTCCTCTTTTGCCAGACACTGCCCCTGCACTCAGGAGACTGTTGCTGCTCCCTCAGAGAATGTGGAAGAGCTCTCCCGGCTGGGAATTCAGTATTCCCTGATTTATTGAGTGATTGTCTATTCACCATGACCATGGTCCATCCCTCGATCATTTGAACAATTTTATATAATTTTCATGTATATTCAGGTGCACTTACTCCCATGAATCCCCCATCCCAGACACCCCCACCAATGATCCTCTGCAGCCCTCATTGTAACCCTTCTGTGACCTAAACCTTCCTTGAAGATGAAGCCCATATAATAACCAAATACAATTAATAGGAAAATGAAATAATACTGATAAGCTTAAATGCAAGAGATAAAATACAAGGAATATCAGAAAAAAAAAGAACTAAAAATAAAATATAATTAATGAATTGGGACATTCAAAAAAAAGGAAATGGGAAAAAACAAAAGGAAAAAAAAGTGTTTTTTTTAAATTATTAATATTATTATTTTTTCTCCTTTTATCACTGCATTATCAGATGTCCAGTGTGTACCATGACATCTTCCCCCTCTCATTCCACAATGTCTCCCAAATTTTCATTTAGTTTTCAAAGGAGTTTTAGGCCACAGCAAAGTCACACACGGAATACTAGAGATTCCCATATACCCAAACTCACTCCCCCTTCCAGGGACCCCATATTAAAACGTTTTTGGGTTTTTTTGTGTGTGTGGATGGTAGCATTTTTATAACTGTTATACAGATAGTGAAACATAGCTACTAAACATTGCCAATGGTTTACAGTACAGCTTACATTTTAGATGGTACAGTTTAATATTTTTTGATGATATTTACCATGTTCTGTGACCATTATTGTAAGGTAATGAAGAACATTTCCCATGACCACTAAATACCCCATTTGATCTTTTCTGTTCCTTCCTTCCTACCCCCTGGGGCATATGATACTCCCCTATCTTGGCTCATGGGATGACATGATTCATAGTTACATGCCCTGAGTATTCTAACCTGTCCTTCCTAATCTACACATCTGTTAACCCTGCACCACCAAACCCAGTAATATCTCTACCCACCTGTCCTATCCTTCAATATGTAAGTATAATCTATCACTTTACCATAGATTATGTCCATATGGCTGATGGCTCACAACCTACCCTTCTCTCTCTCTCCCTTATTAACCTATCTTTCAGACAATGGTTCTCAGAGACTGTTAACATTCCTCAAATCAAATCAATGAGGTCATAAACTGTTTATCCTTCAATGCCTGGCTTGCTTCACTCAACATAAGGTCTTCAAGATTCATCCATGTTATTCCATGTGTTGGCACTTTATTCCTTCTAACAGCTGAGTAATATTCCATTGTATGTATGTACCACATTTTGCTTATCCATTCATCTCTTGATGGGCACTGGGGCTGATTCCAACTTTTGGCAATGTAAATAATACTGCTATGAGCATTAGTGTGAATATATCTGTTTGTGTCTTTGCTTTCAATTCTTCTGGGTATAAACCCAGTAGTGGAATAGCTGGATCATATGGAAGCTCTATTGTTAGTTTTCTGAGGAAACACCAAACTGTCCTCCACAGTGGCTGGATGATTCCACAATCCCAGCAGCAGTGGATGAGGGTTCCTATACCTCCACATCCTCTCCAACACTTATATTCTGTCATTTTTTTTTAGTAGCTGCCATTCTGATGGGTGTAAGATGGTATTTCATAGTGGTTTTGATTTGCATTTCCCTAATAGCTAACAATGATAAGCATTTTTTTCATGTGCTTCTAAGCCATTTGTATTTCTTCCTTAGAGAAGTGTGTTTTCAGGTCACTTGCCCATTTTTTAAATGGAGAAAGGGCTGAAAGGAAAGAGTTAATATTAATTAAAAAAAGAAGAAAATGAAATAGATAGAATAGAAATTGACACTCTTGAGTTGTGGGCATATGTCAAAATGTAGAATTTAATAGCCACAGCAGAAAGCAGAAGGCAGAAAGATGAAGGAAGGATAAGAGATAGTTTGGAATGCAAAATCAAGATAGACAGAGAATGGGAAATTACTGAAGAAGAAGCAGAGCAAAGAAGAGACAAGCTAGCAGCACCTAATTTAAAAAAAAGAAAGAAAAAAGAAAGGGGGGAGGAAAGAGGAAAGAAAAGCAAGAGACAACAAATAAACAGAGGAAAACCAAACAATCACACAGACAAGAAAACAAAGCTAAGGGGGATCAATATTCAAGGGGAGTCCCTGTGGATCCTCTCAGCCTGCTTGTGTTTATCAATCAATTTCCCCGAAGGGTTCTATATGCAGGTCCTGAAGCAGCTTTTAGCTATTAAACTAAATTAAAAAGAATTTATTTTTCATTTATTAAAGTGACCGTCTTATTTTTTTTTTTTTTTGTCTAAATACAGCACCAATAATAAGTCCTCCTCTAGACCACCCCCCTCACAGAGGGGAGCCCAACTGGGCTCATGGAAACTCATCAAGCACTTCCGAATTTCTGGATTCCCCAGGGAAGCTAAAGTTTTGATGTTTGTCAGTGCAGAAAGCTAAAAACGGCTGACTCCGCCCTTCTGGATCAGAGCCCCAGTGTCACCCGGCTGCTGGTAAATCAGGTTTCCTCAGCAGATTCACCTCTCCCCTCAGTCTGGCACTGCTTCAAGCCAGATTATCTGCTCCCCAAAATTATGAGGGGGTCCAGGCAGCCAAATTGACTGCAAAAAAATCTCCTCTCTGCCTTCTGTCAGAACCCTCCCTCTCTCGGAGAGTGCTCCCTCTCCCCGGCTCTGCTGGCCTGGGGCTTATCCCTGGGCAGCTAGTCAAATCAACTCCCTCAGCAGATTCATGCCTCCCCTCTGCTGGGTTCTGATTCACTGCAGATGTTTTTTTCATCTAAGCTGCAAGGGGCTCCAGGCAGCCAAATCCCCAGAAAATACGGCTCTCTTGCCAGAGCACCCCCCTCAGAGAATGCCCCCTCCCACCAGGCCCTTTCACCCTGTTACTGGGCAGGAGTCATTGTTCCAAGCATGACTCATGAGTTCCAAACTCATATTATTAATTGTTATGGTTTATTTCTTACAGTGCATAGAGATCAATAATTAGTTCATGCTTCTTTATATTTTGTTTTATCTACTTTTCCATACCTTATTTATATGTGTTTTTGTTCAGTGCTTCTACCTACAGGTATGTATAGCTCTGTCTGTATTTCTATTCCCATCAGTCAAACAGTGAATAAAAGTAGTTGTGGAAGAACAATTAGTAAAACTTACATGTTACTGCATTTTTCTCTTATTTGTGTTTTGTTTCCTGGGTAATGCTACAGATAAAAATCAATGTCATTAATCAACAACTTCCTCTGTATGATTTTCTTTATACATTTATTTTAAATTCTAACAAAAGTATTTGTGCAATGAGTATAAAAATAATACATAATATTTGTTGTAACATAGAGCATTGTCCTGTCTCTTGTTTCCCCCCATCATTTTCCTTCCCCATAATTATCCACTTCCTATTTTCTTGACATGGTTTATTTGAGGCATATATTTCCATATTTCTAAATAATAAGCCTGCATTTTGTATTTTCATGCAACTCAAGCCCCCTGCACCCCTGCAAAACTCTCATCTGCTCTCATCTTCCCAACACAGTTACTTGATTTGGATTACATCTCTGAGACCAAGCAATTCTTGCCATGATTTTGTGTTATTGACCTGGTCTTTATTTTTCATAGAGGAATTTAAGAAAGGAAACTTAGACTGTCTGTAAGCTTTGAATGTGAAAAATCTTCAAGCCGTGAACTTAGCACTGGTATGCTCTGTCTGGGCCATGCCCTTTGAGGATCCTCTGATATCAGTATAATTAGGTCTTAGGCCATAGAACCTATGACACTGTTTAAACTCTGAGTCTCCTGTTACCTCTAAAATCATCTGCCTCAATCTTAAGTTATGATACATTTCAGCTGCTATTTTTTAATTTAACACTTCAAACATGTACATAAAAGTACTAGAAGAGTATTCAAATCATAGGGATTCCTTTTAACAAGATAGAGGAACTTAACTAAATGAATGAATAACCCAAAAATAGAATGTAAGATACCAAAAAATGTATAAACTGACATCAGCAAGATGGTAAAGCAGGGAGCTTCAACTCCCTTCCCCCGACAGAAACACTGAAAAATAAGCAAAAAGTGGCAGAACCAACCTTTCCAGAGCTAACTCAGTAAATAAGTCAATAGTTCACAGCAACAAGGAAATAATGAAGAAAACCTGAAAATTAAAGAAAACCTGTTAGGTGCTTTCACTAGACCTTGGTCCTCTACATCACTAGTTCAGCAACAGTTTTGAAGACTAGGATACATGTCATCCCAGTGAAAAAGAATAACAAATTTGGAAGAATCACAGCTCCTGATTTAAAATTCTACTACAAAGCTACAGGAAACAAAACAGTATGGTACTGGCATAAAGATAGCTGAAAAGATCAATGGACAATAACTGAAAATCCAGAAGTGGAACCACATCTATATGACCAGGTGATTTTTGACAAAGGTGTTAAGTACATGGAGTGGAGAAACAATAGTCTCTTCAAATATTGTGCTGGGAAAATTGGATAATTACATGTAAAAAATGAAATTAAGCCCCTACAAAAATGTATATGTATATGTTTGCATGTATATGTATATATTCATAGAGGGATAAGATTTTATATTTTAGAAACTTTAATGAATATAACAAGTGCTGCCAAGGATATGGAGTATGAAAACTTCATGGATTTTGGTGGGAATGTAAAATGTTGCAGACATTGTGGAAAATAGGTTGGCAGTTCCTCATAATGTTAAACAGAAAATCATAATATGACCTGAGAATCCACTCCTAGGTAACATAACCATAACCAAAAGAATTGGAAACAGGGACTCAGATATGTGTAGGCCAATATTCATAGCAGTATTATTCACAATAGTCAAAAGTGTCCATCAAGAGATGAATTGCTAAACAAAATTTGCCATATGTATACAATGGAACATTATTCAGCCATAAAGGAAAGCTATTTTGAGGCATGGTATAATGTGAGTTTGAGATATGATACAACATGGTCACTGGAGGTTCTGAGGTTAGGGAGAGGGAAAACAGGTAAAATATTGGGTCATTTTCAGGACTTTGGAATTGTCCTGAATGACATAGCAATGACAGATACAGACCATTATATATCTTGCCATAACTCACAAAATTGTGTGGGAGAGAGTGTAAACTACAAATATAAACAATAATCCATGCTTAGTGGCAATGCTCCAAAATGTGTTCATCAGTTGCAATGAATGTACCACACAAATGAAGGATATTGTTAATGGGGGCAATGGGAGCTCTGTGGGGAGCAGGGCATATGGGAATCCCCTATACTATTTATGTAGCATTTATGTAATCCAAATATCTTTTTAAAAAACAAAAAAAAATTATAATGAAAGAAAAAAAGAAAATAAATTATGAATCAGAGAGTTTCCAAGTAAAGAAAGGAAAGTACTTCCAAGACATTATTTTATAAATAACAAGATTTGCATACAATACAAAATATTTGACTATAACTTCAGAATATAAATAAATTCTCTAACTCATTAAAATACTTGAGAATAACAGTATGTTTTATAATTATTAAAGAAACTGTTCCCAACAAAAATTAACAGGGATAATTTTAATTAAGAAGAAACAGGCATTGTAGTTCATTGACTGTCAAACTTGGCGGCACATCAGAATCAGTTGGAGACACTGAGAAAAATATATGTGCTTGGGAGACATATTTGGAAATACTGCTATAATAGTTCTGGGATTGGACTGATAAATCTAGTTTTTAAGAATGTTATCCAGGATATTATGGCTTGAAGATGGTGGCATGAATTTGACATTCTGATTTGGTTTCTTCAAAATCAGTGAAAGCAATCAAAAATGGGAAATAAATGAAAACCTCAATCTTATTTAAATTTTAATAACTTCAAATAAGATTTAAATAATTCTGCTCCCTGGATTAGTGTTTTAAATCAAACATGTATATGGAAAAATGGGAGATAAGATGTAGGAGGAAATAGATATTAGTACCATCTCCAAGTACACTTTTCAGAAATGAGAGCAACTTCCTGAGTTGCATAACCAAAACTTCTTTCTTAAAAGAGTGGCAACAATTTTCACAGGTTGAAGTGGGAGATTCTTTGGCCATTGCACCTAAGATAAAAAGAAACAAAAAAGAAGAGACAAATGGGAATCATATTTTCATTCCATTGATATAGAAATTATATGAAGGAAACTGTTTTATGAAGGACAAAGAAGAAACTGCTTATTAATAATTGGCTTGTGAAAAGCAAATAATAAACCAAAACATATAGCAAGTATCTCCAAGTTTATAGAATAAACTTTGCTTTTGTATATTGAGGTTGAAAGTATGTACATCGCTGCAAATATGTTGGATTTCAGGTTGATCTCACCTAGTAAAGCTCTATGTTGGCATAGCCTAAGATCTAGCAATTCTACTCCTAAGTATGCATTCTGGTGCATATATTGCAAATGTGCCAGTGGTTACAAGGAATGGTGTCATGAGCAAGCACAGTTTGAATTTCTACTGTATTCTGAAAAGCTGAAAGCAACCAAACTGTTAAAAGAATTGAGAAAGAATTTGTGGCCCAATAACTCCTTGGAATTCTAAAGAAAACTGAGTAGCACAAAAATTATGGCCATATACATTAACATGGAAGAATCTCACAAATGTAAATTTCAGCAATAAAAGCAAGCCACAAAAGTCATAAAGCATAAAATATTTTATGGATAAATTAGAAGGTATATTAAAAACTCAATATATTGCTTGGGAAACTTCTAAAGAAGAGCAGCAAATTGATAGTCATGGAATTAAAGAAAGAAGTTAAGTCTGGGGATGAGAGAAGGGGATATAGAAAATGCATTAATGTTACTGATATTGTTCTATTTCTTATGAGTTGTTGAATGAACTGGCCTTTGATACTTACTCTATCTTGGATATTTTTTTTATATATATCCTTGAAATGTTGCTAGTTCAACTGTGGAACTGAATTTTTAGTTTAAATGAAATTTAACTAAAAAAAAAAAGCCAATATAGATTTAGCTTCTAATTACCATATTTGAAATCACAGCTCTATTATGTGTTTATTTTACTTTCATGGGAAAAATGGCCAACTCTTGCAAAAAATTGCTTCAAGATAACTCATGAAATAGAAAGAAAAATTCTTAAAAAGCTAAGAGCACAAGAGATATACAAAGAAATAGAAAAAAAGGAAAGGAAAAGGAAAAAATGCACAAAAGTCTGTCTAGAATACATATGAGAGACAATGCATAGAAAAAAGAAAATATATGATCAAAATAAACATTTGGCTCCAAAAGACTAAACCTCAATATTTCATAATCTCTATAAACATGAGACAATTATAGACATGGCAGGACTCAGGCACAGGAGGACAAGACAGCAGATGGATGAAATGGAGGTGGAAGCACCCAGCAAAAAAGAATTGTCAAACTAGTAAAATGGCTTCTTGAGGGAGAAAGACAAGGGATGAGGTATATGGAGTTGCTGTTTTCTTAATAAGAAATTCTAGAGCTTTTTGGCCTTCTAAATTATGTGAATGAATAACTTGATTTAAAAGTAATAAATAAAAAATAAAAGTCTCATTCAGGCCCCTTGATCTTGTTCTTGGAAGGAGAAATCAGGCCACTCATTGTTTCACAATGCTCTTTGTCTGGGGAATCCCATACAATCCAGGCTGACTGCCTCTTCTAGGGAAAGGATACAAGAAAGTTTTCTGAGAATGAGTCCTGCTTTCTAATGAAGTCTTCCCCTAGCTTTGCTGATGGGGGTGATCTTAATATCTGGGTTCCCTCAGCACTGCTCTCCCCTTAGACCCCAATCCCTCACTCTCGAAATTTCTTCTGCCTGTTCCTCATGTTTGCAGCCTGTGACAATGGAAGTCCATGTTTCCCTGTCCTGGAACTCCAGGTCAACTCCTTAGCCCCCACTTGTAGATCATTTCTTGCTCCTCCAGTTCATTACATCTGGACATCTGTGCAGTTATTCTTAATCACCTTATCAAAGGGGGTGAACAGAGAAAGAACAGGGATACTTGGGACAAGTAGGTACTCAAACGTGGTTACCATCACCATGAAAACCTTGGACAGGGTTTTGGAAGGGGCTAGGTTAGTGTCAATTTTGGAAGAAGGGAAGTCTCACACCTCACATAGGAATTACAAGCCGCCTTTCCACTTGGCTTCAGACTGAGGTCCAATCTTGCACCCTGGGTCTCTAGAAAGCAGCAGTCCCCAGAATGTTAAGCTTTGTATACCTGATGTAGGGATGGTCTGCTTTTCTAATTAGTGTTTTATCTTGATAAGTCATTTTCTGTGAGCTTCAAGCATTTCTTAGGGAATGTGGAACATCTCCTGACTCTACAGAGGACCTAGAACTGATGGGTGGACAGAGATGTAGGTGGGAGCTGACAGGTGAAAGTAGTGTCATGAGAAGGGTGGCTCTGGGTTAGGGAGTAGGATGGGGCTGTTTTAGGGCATTACAGAGGCAATTAGGGATAAGAATGATGTCATAGATGTCCAAAATGTGTCACATCTAGAGCTTCAGTGGGGGATTGTCTAGACAGGTGAGAGGTTGGGATAAAATTCCAGAGCCCAGGGCCTGATAGTAGACAAAGGAATATGGAGGTGGAGAGAAGGCTCCTGGGCACCTGCTCCTTCTATTGTTTACTACTTTCTTCAATGCTGAGTCTCCTTCTTCTCCTGGGCTCATTCTCCCTTTTCTCAGGTAAGACATTTTTCTCAAGCTTCCCACTTACAGTGACTTCATTAATCAATCTCAGGCAGGGCAGGGCTGCTGCATTCTGCACTCTGCCAATTACCTGCTACTACTTCCTCATGTTCAGGTCCACCTGTGACTGCCTACATTACTTTGGTTCCCTGATAACTTGAGTTGGCTTAGCCTTGGAGCCTTGAGGAGCTGAACCTCTGCAGAGATTAAAGCTTCAGCATGATAATATCTCACAGCATTATCACATGTCAGTAGTAAACACCCTAGAGTGGAGGAAAGTCCCAGTGGCCACTCCTCAGGTTCTGAAAGAAATTTTCTACTTCTCATGGAATAGCAGGAAACAAAGATCAAACGAATTGAGTGAAAAGTGGAATGAAATGATTAAGGGTCATTGTCTGGAGAAAAAAATGAATGAAACAAAATGAACTTCTCCTAATATGTATCTCTTCCCCAATTCTGATGGAAAGATCTGGGTCTTTGCCCAAGGATGGACATCAATTTGTTCCAAGGGAATAATCAAAATTTTGAATAAAATTTCTCTTTATATAGACCTTAATAGAGTTACTCCTGTGAAGGAAAAATCACATTGTTACTATAGTGCAGTTCTTTACCACAGCCACCAAGTAGTTCCTCAACTACCAGAGGATATCCACTCCCACCTGACAATCAGGCCTTCTGAATCTATACCCCTTCTTATGTTGATGTTTTCCTAATTGGCTATCTTTCACATTAAGTGAAGAATTTTTTAATTTTTTGGATTCCTAGATTCTTTGTACTTGAAAATAATATCATAAATATAACTCTGAAACTTGTGGTAAAAATGACAAACTGAATTCACATTTGAAAGTTATCTCATTCTACAGATTGATCTGCAGCTTTTAGTTTATGATCTTCATGTAAATAGTTATTAAAATAATATTATGATAAATATAGTACTGTTCAATAAGTGATTTCATATTAATTTTAAAAATTTCTAATGGTGAACTTCTGCTTCCAGATAGCATGTAGAAAGCAGCAAGCAACTTAAATATTTATTGCAATACCATAGTTCCAAAACCATCAGAGAGCTGATGACACAAAGAAATCTAAACTAGCTAAATTCTGGAAAAAGAGGAGGTCTTCCTATGAGAGAAAAACACCACAGTAACTAAACATCACCTGAGCTTCACTTATCCATCCTTTCCTTCCTCCAAATCCTGGGCAACCAATAATCTTTATAAAGACATATGTCAAAGATATGGAGGGTTTGTTTCCACATTACTGCAATAAAGTGAGTAAAGCAATAAAATATATAAAAGTTATGTTTCACTATACTGTAGTCTAAGTGTGTGACAGAATTATGTCTTAAAAATAATGCACATAGCTTACTTAAAAATACTTTACTGGTAAGAAATGATAAACATCATCTGAGTCTTCAACAATCATAATCTTTGATTGTGGAGGGCCTTGCCTCAATGTGAAGGCTGCTGACTAATCAGGGAGATGGTTCCTGAAGGTTGGGGTGGCTCTGGCAATTTCCTAAAATAAGGCAATCATGAAGTTTTCTGCATTAAGTAACTCTTCTTTTCATGAAAGATTTATCTGTAGCATACAAAGGTGTTTCATAGTATTTTACCCACAGTAGAACTTCCTTCAAAATTGGAGTCAATCCTTTCCAATGCTGCTGCTGCTTTATCAACTAAATTTAAGCAATACCATATATCCTTTATTTTCATATCAACAATGTTCACAGCATCTTCACCAGGAGAAGATTTTTTTATCTCAAGAAATCCCTTTATTTCCTCATTCATTAGAAGCAATTCCTCATCTATTAAAGTTTGAATGTAAGATTACAGAAATTCAGTCACATCTTCAGGCTCCATTTCTAATTCTGGTACGCTTCCTTTTTCTACCACTTCTGCAGTGACTTCCTCCACTGCAGTCTTGAAACCCTCATAATCACACATGAGGGCTGGAATTAACTTTATCCAAACTCCTGTTAATGTTGATAATATGACCGCCACCCATGAATCATGAATGTTTTTAATGGCATCTAGAATGGTGAATTCTATTCAGAAGATATTCAATTGACTTGGCCCAGATCCATCAGAAGAATTACTATATATGGCAGCTATTGCCTTAAAAATATATTTCTTAAATAGTAAGAATTGAAGGCTGAAATTACGTCTTGTTCCATGAGCTTCACAATGGATGTTGTGTTATGAGGCAGGAAAACAATATTAATCTTATTGTACATCTCCAACAGAGCCTTTGGGTGACTGGATGCCACCAAGTAGTAATATTTAGAAAGAAATCTTTTTTCTGAGCAGTAATTCTCAACACTGGGCTTAAAATATTCAGTAAACCATGTTTAAACAGATGTTCTGCCATCCAGGCTGCTTCACTGATAGAGCCCTGGCAGTGTAGATTTAGGATAATTCTTAAGGGCCCTATGGATTTGGGAACAGTAAATGAGCACTAGCTTCATCTTAAAGTCATCAGCTGCATTAGCTCCTAACAGGAGAGTCAGCCTAGCTATGAAAATCCTAGATAGCATCTTCTTCCAATAGAAGATTCTTCTGTCTACATTGAAAATCTGTTGTTTAATATAACCACTTTCATCAATTTCCTTAGCTAGATCTTCTGGGTATATTGGTACGGCTTCTACATCATCACTAGCTGCTGCACAATGCACTTTTATATTTTGAAGACAGTTTCTTTCCTTCAATTTCAAGAAATAGTTTCTGTCAATTTCAAACTTTTCTTCTACAGACTCCTGACCTCTCTCAGCCTTCTTTGAATTGACAAGAGTTACGGCTCTGGGTCTGGTTTTGGCTTAAGTTAAGTTGAGTAACTTTTAATATACCTGTTATCCATTTGTATATTTTCTCTGGTGAGGCATTCTAGTTGAAATTTTAGACATTTAAAAAAATATTATCATGTTTAATATATGAAAAAAATTTCCATTTTAAACTTTTTTCATTTAAACAACTTTTGAAGACTATCATTCATAAATGAATCTATATACATAAAGAAAAAGGGTATATCAAAAGTCATGAAATTACAAAACAATTATATATAACCTACAGGGCTCCCATTCATCACCTCACAACCAACAACTTGTAATGTTGTGGAACACTTGTTACAATTGATGAAGAGTATCAAAATGTTATGACTAACTGTAGACTATATTTTATATTTGGTGTATTTCCCCCCAACTAACCCTATTATTAAAACCCTGTATTAGTATTATATCTTTTTATTTTTCATGACAGAATATTCTCACATTTGTTCTGTTAACCACAGTTCAGTGGTTCCTTATTTCCCTTATATGAAAAATAGGGAGGGCTTTATCCATCACATAGTGGTGTAATTGGGATGAAAAAGGTTATTACATGTGAACATTGAGAGTCTCCTCTGTGCCCAGACTCCTCTGCATCAGACCCTGTGCCCCAGGCTCATATCTTTGCCTCCATCCAACTGGCCAATCCCTGCCAGAGGTTCAGGGTACATCACCATGGGACTGCAGTGACTTTACACTAGTCCCAAAACCATGTGACTCCCCTGCCTGATTCCCTGCCTAGAAGGTCTTGCCTGCCAAGAATACTCTCCCCTCTATCTCCCTGACACTCCTCGCTATTTACACAGGAGATATTTACAGTCTGTAAGTGAGTTTATTTGGTATCAGCATCACACTCCCATTGGAAAACAACAGATCTCCATCCCAGTCCTCCTAGCCGAGGTTGCAGAGATTGGGATTTAGTCTCCTAAGTCCATGGGGGGCTTCTTAAATACAGGTGGCTGTAAACCCTCCCCTTTTCCACTGTCTGTATTCCACCCCCTGAAGCCATGCCCCATGTCCACAGACAGTTTCCTGGGTGACAATAAGCAAACCTCATCAAAGCATTACTCTTTTCCACATAAGCGTCCGTTTGTTTTTATTTGATAAAAAGTGGGATTACTTGGCCAAGGTCTAGAAAAATATAGAAATCCAGACATATGAATCAGTACTCAGGGTTGCTTATGCCCTGTTTCAATCTACTTAAAAAGAAAACAGAGAGGCTGGGGATTGTATTTGATAACATCAAGGCCTTATAAATACAAATGACAAAGTCTAGGGTCAACAAGACCAAAATTTGTTATCCATTCACTGCTTTTTTGTGGCCCCTAAAAGACTGCTCTCTGGGTATATGCATTTTAAAAAATTAATATAGTCCTTAAAACCTCAAGACTTCAAATTGAATGGACTTTGTCTTGGACTGGTGATGTCCACAGAGCCTGAAAGAAGCAAACTAATGTTCCTTGTGAAGGAGATTAGCATCACATTATTTATAAAGTTTTGAAATACAATGTTTAACATATAATAAAAAAAATAACCAGGTAAAAAATGAAAGTAGACAATATGAGTAAGAAGCAACAAAATCATACCTTGGGATCTCTAGATGTACGCATATTAGAGAATGCAATGTATCTGTACATATAATTTTGAAAGACATGAAAGATAAAATTAGAAAACTTGACAGGGTACTGGAAAGTTTAAAATATGATACAGATGAGTAAATATATATGTGTAATATATTATATATATGCAAAAACTAAAGAACTGAAACATACAATTGAATAATGAAGAACTCAAAGAATAGGAAAAATTGATTGAATATATCAGAAGTTAAAATTATGAAGAGAAGAATAAGCCTTGACAAATATAAAAATTGAAATCTGAGAAAATAATGGAAAATATAGAAGAGAGTGAAAGAATGTTGGAATGATAGAGCATGTAATCAGAAGTTATAACATATATTTAGGTGGCAATGCTAGTAGGAGACTAAAGGTAGACTAAGGCAGAGGCAGTATTTAAAGAGATAATGATTAACAATTGTCAAAAATTGTTAAGAACAATTCATAGACTATAAAGTAATTCTATAAAACCTAGAAGGAAAAATCAAAACATATGCACAGACATATTATTTCACTCCTTGAAAAAAATTTTTAAAAGCATCTGAAAAATAAAGATATAAGCAATAAAGCAGTAGTAATAAATGAAGAGCTGACTACCAACACCAACAACAGAAGACAGAAGGCATTAGATCTATACTTTGCTATTATAAAGTAACTGTCAGAGTAGAATTCTACACTGGAAAAGAAGTCAACTAAGATAGGAGAAATAAACACTTTTCCAGGCAAGTAAAAATGGAGAAAGTTTGCTAGCAGCAACAAATTTTAAAAGAAATGTGAAAGGATACTCTTCAGGAAGAGTGAAAATGATTCCAGATGGTTCAAAACACAGAAAGGATTGTTAATTGAACTCATATATATATATATGATTATTTTGAATTTGCAAACTAATAATGATGACATCTAAGAGCTAGTACATCAATAAAATATTAAAATACACCATAAAATAATATATTTCATAAGATAAGTAAATGGATCAAAAGTATTTTAAAAATACATTATTTGTGAAGTCAAAAAAGAGAAATTCAGCTTTGATAAGGAAAGCAAAAATGTTGAAATTTCTCAGGGAATCTCCAAATGTATATTAAAGTAGTGCTTCTCATCCAAATAAATGGAAGAGAAAAATTGACCAAAAACAGGAAGTTCAAAAGAAAGCATTCAGGAGGAAAAAAGAACATAGAGAAGAAAGCACAACTAGCACATGAAAAGAAGGCAGATTTAAGTAAGTAATTATACTGAATTTTATCAATTAAATTTAAGTATATTTAACAGTAATGATAATGAATATAAATGTTCATATTAAACAATCAAAACTGCCCTGTGGATTTGAAAAGAAGTATATGGTATAAGAAATTCATCTATGACATGCAACAAAGTTGGCAGTAAAAGGTGGAAAACAATATACCATGTAAAACTTTAAAAATAGTAAATTTTATTTCACTGTCAATATCAAAGAAAAGAGATACTAAGGAAAATCCTAGATACTGAATGCCCTTTCATAATGATAAAAAAAGTTTTAATTCCCAGGAAAGTATTTAAAATGTACACACAACTAATACAACAGCTTTTGAAAAGTGGCAGAAGCACAATATGTCATAAACTTGGTATTTTTTTTTTATATAACTCTTAGCAATTGATAAAATAAGCAGAGACTATTTAAGTATAGATATTGAATGTTTGATCACTGTAAATAATAAATTCTACTTAATACACAATATTTAGAACACTGCAAACAACAGCAAAATACAACTATTCCTATGCATTTAAGCAAATGTAAGGGCAAGAGGGAGAATGAGGAGGAAACCACAGTCATTCTTTCATAGGCAGGGCTTAGCAGGGATAAAAGGTGGAGGCAAAGAGAAGGGAGAGATGCGGACTTGTTCTGATGATGGGGCATAGGATAAGCAGATGGGATGTATGTGGGGTGGAGGGAAAGCAGGAGCCAGAGGAGGAGCAGGACCGTGGGAAATACCCAGAGTTCCGTGTTGGCACATGTTAGACATCCACATGGAAATGTCATGAAACAGTGGTGTGTGTATCATATCAGTACTGCCAGGAAAGGATTGGGGTGGATAAATATAGTAGTGCTGCCAGTATAGATGGTGTTTAAGCCAATACACTCCAACAGGGGAAAATAGTGCTGAAGAAGGAAAGGAGTCCAAGGACTGAGAACTGCAGGAAACACTTATGATGAAGGCTTTGAAGAAATCATGAACTCAGCAAAGAGGCAGAGGGAAAAGGGCAGTGAAGTCAGATAAATAACCAACAAGCAGGAGAGAGTAATGAACATGATGGAAGCCTTTTAATAGAGTGACTGTGTCAAATGCAGCTGATGGAGTAAATTAGAAAATGAAAATTTGGGGGTAATGGAACAGTTCTAAAATTAGATCATGATGAGGGCTGCACAACTCTGTACATTTACCAAAAATTGTTTAATTTTATGAATTTTATGCCATGTAAATTATACATCAATATCTTTTTGAAAAGAATTTCACATACACCTACCATATGATTAAGCTTTTCTACTCCCATGTATTCATCAAGGGAAATGAAAACACATCTTTAGAAAAAGGACTTGTACATGGATTTTCATAATATCTGTATTCATAATGCCCTAAATTTGAAGAAATGGAAAAGTCCACCAAAAGGACAATAAACAAACATTTTGTAACTTAGTTTTTCCATGTCAAAGAAATAAATGATAAAAGCAGAGGTAAGGGCCCTTTTCCTTTTCAGAGAAAGTTTGAATTCTCTCCCAGTAGAGGAAGAAACTGATACTACTTTAATCTTAACTCAGATAGAACCCTGATTGAAATATATTTCCCAAAACAATATTTCCTCAGTATTATTAATATATTAATCTTACAGGAATAATTTATATTTCATTATTTTATCTATATATTATAAATATTGCATGATAACTTAAAATATATATATTGTGTAGCCATAAAAACATTTAAATATCAGCAACAATATTTTTTGACAAAGTTAAATTCCGAAGAATCACAAATTCTCAGTAAAGGCAATTTTATTTTTTAAAACTAAGTACAGCACATCTGGAATAAGACCTTGACAAAAAGGGGGAATTATTAAATACAAATGAGTTTTTATGGCTAAGAGATTTCAAAGTGATATGGAAGGTGATAAAATAGATTATGCTGAATCTTAGCAGAGTTGCAACACCTGCTCTCCAGTTCACTGGACCCACCCAGACAACTAACAAGGAGAAGGTGATGGACAACACCCACCCCAAGCAACAGAGAGTGTCTGCAACTGCAAGCAGGATAATTCTATCAATCTGCCCCCCATGAGATCTAAGCCCACTCTTAGAGGTGGAGTAGGCATTACCATCCCAAAATACTCAAGAATGGGGAATGAACAATGAAATAGTAGACATATTATTATTCTATTATAGACATTTTTATTCCCACAATGAAAGAACTTTTTACATTGATATAAAGGCAGGGGCCCCCAGAGGTTCTAAGGAAAGGGAGAGGGAAGAATAGGTATAACATGGGGGCATTTTTGGGACTTCGGAATTATCCTGGGTGACACTGCAATGATGGGTACAAGCCTTTATACATTTTTTCATAACTTATAAAATTTTGTGGGGCAGAGTACAGTATAATGTAAACTATAGTTCATGATTAGTACAATTCTTTAATATTTGTTCATCAATTGTAACAAATGTACCACACTAATGAAAGATGTTATTAATGTGGAAAAGTATAGGAAGAGGGAGTGGGGCGTATGGGAAAGGTCTATATTTTTTATGTAACATTTATATAATCTAAAGCTTCTTTAAAAAACAAAAAGTAAAAATATATCTTTTGAGGTGTAGTTAAACTGTATTAATAGAGAAATTTATATCATTAATATTCATATTCTAAAATAAGAAATGTTAAAAATAGTATTGCTAAGAGACAACCAGCAAGATGGTGGCAGAGTAAGGAGTACCTAGAGTCAGCCTGTGCTACAAGGCAGTTAGTAATCCAGAGCTATCTAAAGCACCTGTTTGGGGGCTCCAGGAGACCAAAAGAGCACCCTGCAACATCCTTGAAAGAATGAAAGGAGAAGACTGCACATCTTCAGAGAGGAATGTAAGTAGAGCACTCCAAGCTGCAGAGGCCGGTGCCCATCCACTGGTAGCACAAGACACCTTGGCATCTATTCCATGGCTGGAGTTGGAAGCTCCACTTCCCAAAAATGGAAGAGAAAGAGACAATTGGACACCAACTTCAGCTACTGATTAGTAAATTTGGCGGGCTAAAGTATATTCCCAAGAACAGCTAATGTTTGAACTTGTCCAAGTCAGAAAGAGGCTGGTAGCCACCATTTTAACTCCACCCCATGGCATGACTGAAAATCACTGGCTTCTTTTCATCAGGAACACATTGCAGCTCAAGCCTAAGCGCTAGCCTCACCTCTGGCAGGGAGGAAGCTGGAGAGACCTGTGCCCCCTCTTGAGGAAAATGCAGGCCACACCATGGAGGCTGGTGATCATCCTACTCCTGCAGTACAAGCCGCCTCAGGAGCTATTGTGTGGAGGAAGTTGGAAGCTCCATTTCCCAAAAACAGGGGAGGAAGAGATGGATGGATGGCCACTGACTTCAGCTACTAATTAGTAAATTTGGCTGGCTAAAGTACAGTATAACCCTTAGAACTTTTCCAAGTCAGAAAGATGCCAGTAGCTGTCATTTTGACTCCACCCCTGGCATGAGGGGAAGCCGGGCTAACTGAAAATCACAGTTATGGTAGGGACCGCCTTCTTTCCACCCAGGTAGGACAGCAGGCCTAGCCTAGGCTTCAGCCCCACCTCTGGCAGGGAGGAAGCTAGTGGGACCTGCACTAGCCTCTCCAGGTAACTGCAGGTACATTCAGGTGGTACAGGTTGAATACTTGGAAGTCAACTGGGCAAGCATTCATTTTGGAACTGCACAGCACATTTTGCTGCTCATGCCTGCAGCTCCATCCCAACCCAGAAGCCAAGAAACAAACAAAAATTTAAAACGCATACTAAGAAATGGGTAGATATGGCCCAGTTAAAGGAACAAGATAAGCCTCCAGATGACAAAAAGGAGTTGAGACAACTAATAATAGATGTTCAAACAAATCTTAATAAATTCAATGAGATGGCTAAAGAGATTAAGGATATTAAGAAGACATTGGATGAGCACAAAGAATGTGAAAGCAAAGGTAGAAAAATAATTTTATGGAAATGAAAGACCCAATAAATGAAATTAAAAATACATTGGAATCATGTAACATCAGATTTGAGGAGGCAGAAGAAAGGATTGGTGAGCTTAAACAAAAGACCTCCAAAAGGAAACGTACAAAAGAACTGGTGAAGAAAAGAATGGAAAAGATTGAACAAGGTCTCAGGGAACTAAATGACAGCAAGAGACATGCAAACATATGTGTCATGGGTATCCCAGAAGGAACAGAGAAGGGAAAAAGGGCAGAAGGAATATTTGAAGAAATAATGGTAGAAAATTTCCCAACCCCTGTTGACGGACATAGATATCCATGTCCAAAAAGCACAATGTACTCCCACCTGAATGAATCTAAATAGACCAACTCAGAGAAACATATTAATCAGAATTTCAAATGCCAAAGACAAAGAGAGATATCGGAGAACAGCAAGAGAAAAGCAATGCATAACATATAAGCATTACCCAATAAGGTTAAGTGCCAATTTCTCATAAGAAAACATGGAGACAAGAAGACAGTAATATATTTAATATACTGCAAGAGAAAAACATCCATCCTAGAATCTTATATCTGGCAAGATTGTCTTTCAAAAATGAGGATGAGTTTTAGAATATTCACAGATAAAGAGAAACTGAGAGAATTTATAACCAAGAGACCAGATTTGCAGGAAATACTGAAGAGTGTGCTACAGTCTGAAAAAAAAAAAAGACTCCAGAAAGAAGCTTGGAGGAGAGTCTAGAAATGAAGATTAGATCAGTAAAAGTAACTGAAAGTCTCAAAAGAGTGGTGAAAATAAAATATGACAGATACAACCCAAAGGTCAAAATGGGTGAAAGAAGAACTGCCTTTGCAGTAATAAAATTGAATGTTGGAAAATTAAAGAAGATGGCATCATTTTAAGTGTGCACTTATCAACTCTCTCACGAAAAATGGTTTTGGGAGCAAGATCCTGCCCAAGTGAGCTGTTTTGGGAACCCACAGAACAGGAGACTTCAGAGCATCAATCTGGAGAGAGCTGGACAAAGAGATAAATTGCTCAAGGTAAAACCCTGAGTTTCTTGCCCATGAGGGTGGAAACCACAGGATGGCTAAGCCCCACTCTCAGGACAAAGATGCTGTGATCCCGAGCCTAGGCTACTGCCAGCCATGCAGTGGAAGGGAGTGTTCTCCTAGAGTAGGAGGGTTCTTACAAAGGATGGAGAAGGGTTTCCTTTCTGTGGGTTTGGTTTCCTGGTAACCCTTTGAGCTTTGAGGAACATACTAACTGACTCAAGGTGGCACCAGGAAGAGGGGAGAGGCAAATCTGATGAGGCAGCCTGATTTCCCTAACCACCATGAGATAGAGAAATTTGGCCTGGGAGAGGGAAGAATCAGGCAGTTGACTAGTCCCGTGCTGAAAATTATCAAAATTTCATCTCCCCTAAGGGAGGTGGGCAGTAGGAAGAACTTAATAAGCTTCCAAGATCCTATTTAGGGTCCCCTGGGAGAAGAGGTTAGTCTGGAAGAAGGTTGAGAGTCATTTTTCTGTAGTAAGTTCAGTCAAAAGGGTCCCATTTGAATTTCAAAAGGTAACTAAACCTGACTGGAAGAGGTGAGAGAGGATCCCTTCACATAGGCTATTGCATCCTGCTAACCTGGGAGAGAAAGCAATAAAAATAGAAAGGGGACAGAGACAGACTCCTAATCAGCAGGAATTTATCCAACTGCAAAAAGTCAAACCTGCCAGAAGGAAAGTGACTGGATAGATTTCTGAAGAGCTAACTGACCCCACAACAAAGTTTAGCTCAGTGGAGGAGTTTCTGCCTTGAATATACAAGGTGCCTAGTTTGATTCCCAGCCCAGATATCAAACATCCAGCTGATTCTTTAGGACAGGGAAAACATAGACATTACTTTGTATTAGCTTCTCTTGGGTCTCTTATTTTTCCTTAAAAAAAAAAAAGTTACTTTCTTTAAAAATTTAACTTAGTTTACTGGATAAAATCTGCTTCAAAACCTGTAGAGGGAAGGTGGCAGGGTAAATGATGAACACTGGCAGCCTGAGAAGCTCCACAGGGGCCTAAGAGGGGAGGCTAGTCTCCCTTAGTTTTTGTTTGACTGCTTGCTTGTTTGTTTTTGTTGTTGGTTTTTTCTTGTTTTTCTTTCCTCTTTCTCCCCCATCCCCCACATTTTTTCTTTAATTAGGAGTTCCTAGCTTCTTTCTTGTTTTCTGTGTTTCCTCTTCCTTGATTTCCCATTTTCTGGGTATACCGATTTTGTCTACCAAAATTATGTCTTTTCCTTCCTTCATCTTTCCATCTGCTTTCTTTTGTTCTCACATTCCACATCTCTTTATTTAGTCTTCAATTCTTCTGTTATTTATTTCTATCTTGTCTATTCTGTTTTATTTCTTTTATTAACATTTTTTTGTCCTTTCTTTTCTCTTTCTCCCTCTCCTCATCATTCTGGCCTCTTAATTCATTCTATATATTTTTCTCTATTTGCTTTCCCATTTCATTGTAGGTACTCCACTTTTTTTTAAAATTCCTATTACTCTACACTACCTACAAGAGTTAAACACTCATTTTCCTAGGTCTTATATGATTCCTTTTCTAACTTTACTATTATTATTACTATTACCCTTTTTCTTTTCTTAACTTTTGCTTTCTCTGGTGCTAATTTCTTTCCTTCAAGGGAACATAGAAAACAGTAAGGAAATAGAACAAGAA
>JAQZBX010026457.1:0-28937 GCA_029593785.1 Cabassous unicinctus | reverse complement strand
TAGGAACCTGGTTTATGATTTTTAAAATGACATCATTTTTAATAAACAGGATCAGAGAAACTGACTTCTTATATGGAGAAATGTAAAATTAGCTTGCTATCTCACACAACATACAAAAACAAATTCCAGATGACTTAAAGACTCAAACCTGGAAAAAAAACTTTAAAACGAATGGCCATCACGCCACCCCATTCAAGACGGCAGAGTGAGAAGCCTCAGGGATTTCTTCCCCCGAGATGCTTTGAACAATCAGCAAGAACTGGAAGAAACATCTTTCTCAAAGCTCCAGAAAACAGGCCTGCAATAACAGAGTGAGTACTGAATCAAAAATAAAGCTACTTAAAAGCAATAGGATCTCCTGGAACCCTGGCTGGCCCCTCCTCAACACCTCACCAGCATGCCAGTGTGGTTCTCTGGTCCTCGTACCATGCTCCCTTCCTCCTGGCGCACAGCTTGTGCGCATACTGGAAGCATGGCCTAATGTGTATGGTGGTGGCCTGAGAGACTCGCCATCCCAGAACTTGACCTGTGTGAAGAGGTGGTTCACAGAGCTCTCCTACAGCACGAGCAGTCAAGTCATATTGCCTGGGGCAAGGGATTGCTGGCTGTAGGATATACAGTGAAGTGCCCGGGACCATGAGGAAACGGTTTACTAGGAAAGAGGGAACATCATAAAACACGTAAATGGGGAAGTTCCCAGGGTCACTTGTACAAGACAAAATGCAAGTGCAGAAAGGACCAGGGAGGCCCCTCTGTTTTTAGGAAACGCACCTGGCAGTATTAAGTGTTCAAGGAGCATGATGTATACAACTTACATGCAGGTGTTCAGAAAATGAATGGACGGATAGATAGACAGATAGATAACTATATAGAATGATACAGCAAATGTGGCAAAATGTTAAAATTGGTGGATCTAAGTAAGCGTGGGTTGTGAGTAGGGGTATGTTGGCATTCTCTATATGGGGCTTGTATTATTTTTGTTGGTTAAATGTGAAAGTATTTCAAAAATTAAAAAAAATAAAATAAAAAAATAAATAAATGCCTATAACAGTTTCTGGCATTGAGCAGAGATTTGTGCTAGGATCTGCTGAATGAATAACTGAAAGAATAAGGCAATAACTTCATAATGTCAGTGAGGGAAAGGATTTCTTACACAAGGCCCCAAAAGTACAAGCCGTAAGGTAAAAGGTGGTAACTTTGACCACATCAAAGTTAAACATTTTGTGACAAAGTGATTATAAAGAAAATTTAAAACTACAGAAGAGACAAGATATTATTAACACACAGGACAAACTATTAGTAGTCAGAATATATTAAAAGCTTGTTTCCCCTTCACCTTTTATCTCCAGTATGATATAGAGAGGCAACATAATAGTCTGGCCAGAAATGTAGGTTCTAGCTAGAGTCTGACCACTTGGGTTTGAATTCTGGCTCCACCACTTCCTAGCTGTGTGACTTTCAGTATATTACTTAACTTCTCTGTGCTTCAGTTTCCCTACCTGTAAGAGGATAAAGTTTTCAATAAATAGTATTAGAAAAATTGTAAAGATAAAATGAGTCAATACATACAAGATCTTAATATAGTAGTTGGCACACAGAAATCATTCAGTAAATTTTAGTATTATTATGATTACACTGCTTTAATTTGCTTCATTTAACTAACAACAAGCTAAAATTATATTATTTATTTGTTCACCTCCTTCAAATTAGAACAGAAGATTCATTAGACAGGGTTTTCCACTGTATTCCTAGCACATAAAAGCATCAGACAATAAATATTTGGTGAATGAATGAGAAATCAGTAAGAAAATCAATAAGAAAAATGCAAAAGACTGGCAGAAGAATGGGGTAGGGATGTGAACAACCACTTCGTAAAAGAGGAAACCCTCATAACCAATAAACTTGTGAAAAGAAGTAATTCCTAATTCACCAGTAATTAGGAAAATGAAAATTAAACCTTAGTTACCACTTTTTATTCACTGATTTGGCAAAAAAAATTTTAAGCACTGAAGAATGTGAGGAAAGAACTGGCATATACTGCTGGTGAAATGTACACTGGTACAACCACTTTGGATAACCACCTGATACTGTCATCATGTTCTTCTTTATCATCATCATCATCATAGCTAACACTTTAGAGTGTTTATTAGGTGTCAAGTATTATACTAAGTACCTTACCCCTGTCCTACCCCATCAACCCTATGGCTCTAGAATCCATGTAATTATTCCATTATATTGCCTCTCATTTATGCATATCCACTGGTTAAACAACTTTATATTTATTGACAATCTGTAGGTCTTCTTTTGTGAACTGCCTAGTCACGATTTTTGAATGTTTTTTACTAGCCTGTCTTTTAACAATTTGTAATGTCTTTAGTACTCTGTGTGTGTGTGTGTGTTCTGCCTGGGAAACCAAATAACTTTACTAGAAGGAAAGGTACTACAAGGGAAAAAACTATGAGGAGGTTTTGATACAGCTTATGAAAAAAAGTAAAGGTAGCCCAAAGATGCAATACATTGCACTTCCGATGGAAGAGAATTTACAGCCACAGCTATGGGAGGTCGGCTGAGGCCCAGTCAAATTGTCAGGGTGTGCTTCATTGTCTCTATGTTTGTCAATCTGCATAATCCCTAGCAAGCTATCTTCAAGTTCTCTATTTCTTTCTACCTTCAGTTCAAACCTACTGTTAAGCCCCTCTAATGAATTATTTATTTCAGTTATTGCACTTTTCAAGTCCCAAATTGCTTTTTTTAAAAAATAATTTCTATCTCTATTGATATTCTATTTGACGTGACATTGTCATTACATCTTCCTTTACTTCTTTAATCAAGCTTTCCTTTAGTTGTGTGAACATATGTATAGTGGCTATGTTGAAATCTTTTTCTGCTAAGTCTAACACCTCATCACTCTCACAGGCAGTTTGTGTTTCCTGTTTTTTTGTTGTTGTTGTTGCTGTTGTTTTATTCCCCCAGTGTATGGGTCATACTTTCCTGTTTCTTTGCAGACCTCATAATTTTTTGTTGGAAACTGGACATTTTGGATAATATGTTGTAGTAACTCTGGGTATCTGTCCCCCGACTCTGAGGCTTATTATTCTTTTCTTATTTATTTGTTTAGTAACTTCTGGATTATGTCAATGAAGTCTATTTAGGTGTTCAGCTCCTCCAGGGGAAAAGGAGGGGTGCAGACTTGGCCGTTCCCATAGTCACCCAGGATGACAGTCGTACCAGTGGGGCTCTCATTCTCTCTTCCCCTGGTCTCAATCAGCTGTTAAACTCTACCAATTGTAGGCCAATTGCTCTCCCCCCCACCAACAATGTACTGGGGCTTAAATTCCTCTAGAAAATAATCCAATCAAATTGTAGCTCCTTTGATGGGATTCTTTTTGAGGTCAGTGTTTGATATTTGTTCTGACCCTGGGAGGGCTCTTCCCAGATACCTAATTACCTGGTGTTCTCCTGAGAGCCAGCAATGCTAGCTGGCCTGCAGACTAGACTGCATCTTCATTAAATCCATGAATCTCCTCCAAATACCTTTCACTATAACCTCCACTGTTTTTGAGCCCTCAGATTTAAACTTCTCCACACTGTGTTGCAAATGAAGTCAGGTCCTTTGGGAAGAGATTAGTAGATATCTGCTTTACAGTCTGCTTCACTCCCCAGTCAAAAAAAAATCTGTGCCAGGACTGGGCTCTGGGGACAATGGCAGACTTTTCTCTGAGGGATAACTTCACTCCAGGAACTGGGCTCTTGGTGGAGGGGGACTGTAGGCTGAGGTTGGCTTGCCTGTCCTGGTGACTCATGAGCCAAGAGAAGGGCTGTCAGGTTCCCTGTAGTCTCAGCATGCTATACCCAAAGTAGAGCTGCCATCCTACGAATGGGGGGAGGGCAGGAGACTGGAGTCCCCAGCTCTCTGTGATACTTGCCTGAGACTTTGCCTCAGCAACACACAGCTGGGGGCAGGATGAGAAATGCTGAAGTTCTGCTCCTCCAGGGAAACAATTCCTTTACTGGGAACTGGGGGTAGAGGGAACCCTATGTTCTTGGCTACAGCAGTCTGGATTAGCGTCTCCACCTCGCTGAGCCAGCAAGAGAGGGAGAAACCTTGGTTCAAATACTATAGACTCTATCTTTCTTACCAAATTTTTGTTGATTTCATGGTTGTTGTTTTTTAATATATATATATATTTTTTTTTTTTTACCAGTTTCATAGCAGGGTTTCTCATGTTGTCATGCCAGAAGTTAATCTCCAGGAATGACTTCTTCACCTTTTTCCCTACAAATAATGTACAGTCCAGAACAAAAAGCCAACCTTCCAGTTGTAATCTGGTTTCTTTATGTCCTGACCTAGATAAGATCTAAGCCTCTTCACTGGTTCTATAGCTCATAGCTCAAAGCTGCCCTAGAAGTTGGCTACCAATGAGGAGAAGAGATCATTATGAGTCAGCCAAGGAGGCAGATGGCAGCAGCTGCTGAGCTTTGGGTAGATGAGACTGTGGTACCAGCCAACAGGTTTAAATATATACATAGGTGTTAGCAGCAGAGGGTGGCTGGGTCTGAGCAATGACTCAGCAATAAACACTGGATTCAATACAAGCCTGGCAGAAGGAAAAGAACTGGGATGGTTCCCTTTGCTAGCTTCTGCTCCACACTTTACCAACCAATCCTCTTTCTTAGATGTTGGGTTGGTTCCAATTTTTTGGTTCTTTTAAATCCTTACCATATTTCTAATGTGATAAAGTATGTTCTACCTCCTTAGCTTTCTCTTCCCAAGATTATGTCCATATTATCAAACAATGTTGGTGCCTACTTCACATAAAAACCCAATTCCTATAAGAGTTAATATTGAATTATACTTACAATGTGATTTTATCAATAGCCATCTTTTAGAAACTATGCTAGCATGAGGTTTAGTTTATCAAGTAATGCTTTCTTTGGTGTATTTCAGGCAAAACTCTTTCTAAGGATGGAATGATGAACAAAATAAGTAGGAAAATCAATTTATTTTAAAAAGTTTAAGGGAGTTGGCAGAGCATATCCTCCATGATAGTTCAAATTAGTGAAAAATTACCCTCTTTCTCACATCATTTTATCACCCATCCTCACAAATATTCTTCTGATAGAAGAATAACTGATTTATAGGAGCTCCTACTTAAATGAATTTTTCTCACATTTAGACCTTTCAGAGTCAACTAAGGGAAGACAGTAATAAGGTAAAAAAAAATTCTCTTTTTTCCAGGCTGGGAGTCATCTCATTATTTTATTAGCATAGTTATATTAATAATGTTGATGTGTGTCAGCAAAGTTAATAACCTAACCTGCTTTTCCAAATTATATTCCTATTTCTAAATTCCCTTGTCTGTCAACTTTTCACTTTTACTTCCTTTTTTATATATTCCAATGCTGATTATCGAACTAGTTTACTCTTTAATTAACGGCATGGTCTCACATTAGGATGAAATCCTTGTGGGTTTAAGATATGGCCAAATTCTATCCCTTTTCCCAGGAAAATTCTGATGAATTAAGAGGGTGTGATTTTCATGGTGTAGAAGGAAAAATGAAAAATAAATTTGTGAGGAAGACCAATGAGGCTGCAATATCAATAAGGTCCCTATCAACTACTAAATAGGGACAGAACCATGACTTATGGAACTCATAGTAAATGGAACTCAAGGGACTGGTGGCTCAGAAGAAGAGCTGTAGATAGTTCTGAAAAGAAAAACAAATCAGAAAAAGACTCAAATAGAGAAAATGGGATTGACTGATCCAGGGTAGAAGGGTTGAGAGATAAGCCAGTGACAGATATGTGCCTAAAGCAAAGGCCAGAGACCAGATGAGAGAAAACACAATTTGTGTGGACAAAGTCAAGGGTCACAGGTGTAGCTGGTGAGACTGCATAAATGGCACTTTTACCCAGAGATCACAAGAGTGAACTTGGAGCCCTCAAACACAAAAGGATATGCATCTCCTCATCCAGAAGAGAGCTCAAGGCCAAATCCACTTTGGAAAGGCAGAGGAAAGAAAAAAGGAAATTAAATAAATTTAATTCCTTTACACCTCACAGAAACTCCTCAGAGCTCAGAGGAATTGTCTAAAAGAAAAGGAACACCTGGCAGCGCCTAGAAGGCACAGCTTATAACTGACAGCAGCCGGGGAGAAACCAGGACCAGGATCTCTCTTTTCCCCAAATGTATCTGCTCCCCTTTTCCTTGGGCATGACAGTAAAACATTAATCCAAGGAGAGCACTGGGGTGTAATGACTCCCAGGACATGAGGTCAGTGGTGCACCTGAGGGCCTGTGAACTGACTCTTCATTGCCAGGCTCTTTCCCCAGCCTCAACTATTCTCTGAGGGTAGGGGCCAGGCCCAAGACAAAGCAGTACTTGTTAGAGCCAAATCGATCATTTAAAGCAGTCTCTTCAATTTGTATATAAAGACCACAGAGAGGTTAACTGACTAACCTAAAATCAAACTAAAGGTTTGCGATGGAAGTTTCTTAATTTCTAGTTTAATACTCACTTCAATATACCATACTTCTTCTCTAAAACTTGTTAACTGAAAAGGATTTAAAAACATGTATTAAGAAATAGTCTGGAAAAGTGATACACACACACACATACATGCATACACAAGGATATTAACTGCAGCACTGTATACTAGTGCAAAAGAATGGAAACAACCTCATTGTCTATAGATAGGGAAGAGGTTAAATAATGGTACATCCATTCAATGACATAATATACAGCTCTTTTAAAAAGCAAGGTTGATCTATGTGTTTTAATATATAATGATTTCAGAGAGACACTATTAAGTGAAAAAATCAAGTTGCAGAAGTGGCAGGACACACACACACACACACACACACACATGCACACACAAACACTGGTATCCTTGTATATGTATAAACACCACTAGAAGGACACACCAAGAACTGGTAATAGTAGCTGCCAATGGGGAGGGAAATTCAGTGCTGGGAGAATGAGACTTACTTTTCACTGTACTGCCTTTTGACCTTTTGAATTTTGTACCATATGATTGTATTATGTATTCAAAAATAAAATAATTTTAAAAATAAAGATGAATTACAAAGGTAAAGCTACACAGATGTTATAATAGTTAGCATAAGTTGAACTATGTGGGGAAGAGTCCCATATTAACAGCAGTTTACAAGATGGAAGCTCAATTCTCTATTATGTAAAATATTTCAACTAGTGGGAAGGTTCTGCTCTAAGCAAACGATAGGGCCAGGTTTCCTTCTACCTTTGTTCTCTCCCATCCCCAGGAAGTTCACCTGGATTTATATGGTCCAGGATGACTTACCACCTCATCCTCATCCCAGCCAGCAGAAAGGAAGAGGAAGGCGCTCCATGTGCCAAGAAGATATGGTGTTATTTTGGAAGAAGGGGTTCACTAATTGTATTGGCCACAGATTCCCAGTGTGGATCCCACTCACTGGCTCTGGATGGAGCAAAGCACACCTTATTTACAAACCAGTGTGCATGCCTGTTCTAACCTGAAGGTCTAACCCAAAGTGATCATTTCTGTTCCATTTATCTTGGAACTCACTGGGGACAGAGTAGTGGCAGGCATGGCTGCAAAGGGAATGATCAAACTGCCACCTGGGGCAAAAGTTTATAGATGAGACATACAATAGAACACCTGGGGCCTGGGAGGAAAAGCTATGGAGAGTTTCCTTTGGAATTAGGGCATTCCAGAGCACCTGTATATATGAGGGAATATAGATATCCATCTGCAAACCCAGGGCAAGACACATACTTAGAAAAGACTTGAGAAGTCCTTAAGCTTTCACCTCAGGCTGATCTCTAGGCACAGTGCAAGCCTGGGCAATCATTGGAAGAGAGCCCCAGCGCAGAGTCAATCTACCAAAACTGGGAAGGGTGTTTAAATTTTTCTTAAAAACTTTTTCATTTGTTTGTATTTGTTTTTGTTTCAAACACTAACTCAATAAAAGCTAAAGAGAGACTAATCAGTGACTACATATGACAAGGAATACAGTCTTTGCCAAAATAGTTTAGAAAATCATTAAACTACTACATACTACTACAGCGTTTAACACTCAAACAAAAAAGCAAACCCTGAAGAAGGGGGAAGAACCTGATTTCCAGAGTTATCCCATTCAAATGTCCAGATTTCAATTTTTAAAAATTGCAAGGTATTCACAGAAACATGAAAGGATAGCCTTTTCAAAGGAACAAAATAAAGCAATAAAAACCATCCCTGAAGAAGACCAGACACTGGAATTACTTGTCAAAGACATAACTGTTGTAAAAATGATCAATGAACTATAGGAAAATCTAGACAAAGAACTAAAGGAAATCAGAAAAGTGATATATGAACAAAATAAAAATATCAATAAAGAGATAGAAACTATAAAAAGGGACAAATCAGAAATTCTGGAGCTAGGAAGTATAAGTGAAATAAAAAATTAACTAGATGAGTCAACAGCAGATTTGAGGTAGCAAAAGAATGAATCAGCAAAATTGAAGATAAAAAAACAGCAAACAACAACAACAACAAAAAACACTTGAAACTCTCCAGTGCGAGAAGGAGAAAGAAAAAATAATGAAGTAAAGTGAACAGAGCCTAAGATACTTTGATACAAAGGATTCTCAGTAAAATTAAGTGCCAATTTCTCATCAAATATCTTGGAGACCAGAAGGCAGTGAGATGATGTATTTAAAAGGCTGAAAGAAAAAAATGGTCAACCATGAATTCTTTATCTGGCAAAACTGCCCTTCAAAAATGAGGGAGAAATTAACACATTCCCAGACAGAAAAAGCTGGGGAAGTTCATTCAACTAGATTTGCTCTACAAGAAATGTTAAAGGGAATCCTTTAGGCTGAAAGGAAAGGACACTAGAGTTACTTGAAGCCATATGAAAAGATAAAGATCCCCCGTAAAGGTAACCACATGAGTAAATATGAAAGACAGTATTATTGTATTTTTGAATTATAACTCCACTTTTTATTTCTTACGTGATTTAAAATACAAAGGTATAAAAATCTGGCATAAAATCTTTGATATATAAAGTTATAATTTGTGATAAAAACATAAGGGGAAAGCAGAAGGGTACAGGAACAGAGTTTGTATGCTACTGAAGTTAGGTTAGAATCAATTCAAATTAGATTTTTATAGATTTAGAATGGTAAATGTAATTTCCATGCTAACCAAAAAGAAAATATCTACCAAATGTACGCAAAAGGAAATAAGAAGGGAATCAAAATGGTTCACTAGAAAAGATCAAATAACACAAAAGGAGGTAGTAATGAAGGAACTGAGGGACACCAAAAGTATAAGATATACAGAAACAAATAGGAAAATGGAAAAAGTCAGTCCTGCCTTATCAATAATTACTGATAAACTCTACAACTGAAAGGTGGAGATTGGCAAAATGGATAAACAACAACAACATGATCCAAGTATATGCTATATATAAGAGATTCACTTTAGATCCAAAGACACAAAAAGGTTGAAAGTGAAAGGATAGAAAAACTATTTCATGCAAATAGTACAAAAAGAGAGCAGTATGGTATACTAAAATCAGACAAAATAGACTTTAGGTTAAAAACTGTTACAACAGACACAGAAGAACATTATATGTTGATAAAAGAGTCAAACTGTAAAAAGATATAACAATTATAAACATACATGCACCTGAAAACTCAACCCCAAATATATGAAGCAAACTGACAGAACTGAAGGGAAAAATAAATGGTTCTACAAAAATAGTTGGAGACTTCAATATACCACTTTCAATAATGGATAGACTATCTAGACAATAACAATAAGGAAATGGAGAACTTGAACAACACTGTAAAGCAACTGGACCTAACAGACATATAGACTATTCCAGCCAATAGCGGAATACACTCTTCCACAAGTGTACATGAATCATTTTCCAGGATAGACCACATATAAGTACACAAAAAAGTCTCAATAAATTTTAAAAGATTGAAATAACAGTAGCTTCTCTGACCACAATGGAATGAAGCAAGAAATCAATAACAGAAGTAAAACTGGACAATTCTCAAATATATGGAAGTTAAGCAACACACTCTTATGAAACAAAGAAGAAATCACAAGGGAAATTACAAAATACTTAGGGATGAATGAAGACAAAAACATACCAAAACTTATGGGATGCAGGGAAGGTAGAACTCAGAGGGAAATTTATAGCTGTAAATGCCTACATTAAAAAAGAAGAAATATCTAAAGTGAATAATGTCACTTCACAACTTGAGAAAGTAGGGGGGAAAAAAAAAAAGGGAGCAAACCAAACCCAAAGTAGCAAAAGGAAGGAAATAATAAAGATTAGCATGGAGATAAATGAAATAGAGAACAGAAAAGCAAAAGAGAGAATCAACAAAACTAAAAGTTGGTTCTCTGAAAAGATCGATAAACTTACCAAACCTTTAGTTAGACTGGCAAAGAAAACAAGAATGAAGATGCAAAGAACTAAAATCAGAAATGAGAGTGGGAACATTACTACCAACCTTAAAGAAATGAAACAGGCTATAAGAGAATACTGTGAATAATTGTACATCTTCTATATTAGATAATATAGAAGAAATGGAGAAATTCCTAGAAACACACAAATTAACCACCCTGACTCTAGAAGAAATAGAAAATCTCAACAGACCTATGATAAACAGAGTTTGAATCAGTAATAAGTAACTTTCAAAGAAAATTCCAGGATCAGACGGCTTCACTGGTGAATTATACCAAACATTCAAAGAATAATTAATATCATACTTCTTCAAATTCTAACAAATTGAAAAGGAAGGAATACTTCCTTACTTGTTCTATGAGGCCAACATTATTCTGATAACAAAGCCAGATAAAGACATCGCAAGAACAGAAAACATGAGACCATTATCCTTTATGAATACAGAAAAACCCTCAACAAAATTCTAGCAAACTGAATCCTAAAGTGTCTTAAATGGATTACACACCATGACCAAGTGGGATTTATCTCAAGAGTGGAAGGGTGATTTGACATAAGAAAACCAATCAATTAGAGTGAAGGAAAAGAACCACATGGTCATCTTAACAGACATAAAAAAGGCTTTTGACCAAATCCAGTGCCCTCTCATGATACAAACACTCAGAAAACTAGGAAAAGAAGGGAACTTCCTCAATACAATAAAGGGCATTTAAGAAAAACCCACAGCTAATACCCAATGGTGAAAGACTGAAAGCTTATCCCCTATGATCAGAGACATGACAAGGACGCCTTCTTTCACCACTGCTATCCAACATTTTACTGGAAGTTCTAGCACGAGCAATTAGGCAAGAAAAATAAATAAAAGGCATCCACATTGTAAAGTAAGAAGTAAAACTATCTCAATTCACAGATGACATGATTCTATATTTAGAAAATGCCAAAGAATTCACAAGAAAGCTACTAGAGGTAAATAACAAATTCAGCAAACATGCAGAGTACAAGATCAACATGCAAAAATTAGTTGTATTTCTATACCTCAGCATTGAACAATCCAAAAAGGAAATTAGGAAAACAATTCCACTTATAATAATTCTTTTAGAATAAAATATCTGTGAATAAATTTAACCAAGGAGGTGAAATACTTGTACACTGAAAACTACGAAACTCTGCTGAAAGAAATTAAAGAAGATGTAAATAAATGTAAGACATTTCACGCTCATGAATTGGAAGACTGACTATATCTAATATTTCAATACTACCCAAAATGATCTACAGACTCAATCCCTATCTAAATTTCAGCAGGCTTCCCCCCCCCCTCCCAGCAATGGAAAAGTGACTCTTAAATTTATATGGAATTTTAAGATGCCCTAATAGTCAAAACAATATTGAAAAGGAAGAACAAAGTTGAAGGATTCACATGTCCCAATTTCAAAACTTAATACAAAGCTACAGTAATCAAAAGCTGTTTGGTTCTGGCATAAAGATATACTATAGAGACCAAGGAAATAGAACTGAGGGTCCAGTAATAAACTCACAGATTTAAGGTCAATTAATTTTCAACAAGGATGCCAAGTCCACTCAATGGGGAAAGCATAGTCTCTTCAACAAATGGCACTGGGAGAAATGGATTTACACATGCAAAAGCATGAAGCTTTATCCTTAACTCAAACTATATGCAAAAATTAACTCAAAATGGTACAATGACCTAAATATAAGAGACCAAACCATAACAGTATTAGAAGAAAATATAACATGAAATATTTGTGACTGTTCATTTGGCAATGGATTCTCAGATATGATACCAAAAGCACAAGCAACAAAAGAAAAATAGATAAACTGGATTTCATTAAAATTAAAAGCTTTTGTGCCCTGAGAGACATTACCAAGAAAGTGAAAAGGCAACCTACAGAATGGGAGAAAGTCACAAATTTCATATCTGATAAGGTTTTATATCTAAGAAATAGAAAGATATATAAAGAGGGAGAGTGGATGTGGCTCAAGCAGTTGAGCACCTGCCTCCCACACAGGAGGTCCTAGGTTTGGTCCCCAGTGCCTCCTAAAGAAGACAAACAAAAAATGAGCAGACAACGAACAGACATCGAGCTAAAACAATGGACAGACAACGAGCAAAAACAATGAGTAAGACAACAAGCAAACAAGGAACAGAAACACGCACAAAAAATGAAAAACGAGCAGGGAGCAGATATGGCTCAAGTAGCTGAGTGCCCACCTCCCACACTGGAGATGCCTCCTAAAGAAAAAACAAACAGACAAGGAGCAGACAAGGAGCAGAATCAACGAGCAAACTGACGAGGGAGCCATCTGGGGTGGGGGGAAGAAAAAAGATATATAAAGAACTGCTATAATTCAACAACAAAAAAAGACAACCCTATTTTTAAAAATGGGTAAAGGACTTGATTAGACTTTTTCCAATGAAGATATACAGATGGCCAATAAGCACATGAAAAACTGCTCAACATCATTTGCCATTAAGGAAATACAAATCAAAATTCCAATGAGATACCACTTCACACCCAGTAGAATGGCTATTATTAAAACAACTTCAACAACAACAGAAAATAACAAGTGTTGGCAAGGATGTGAAGCAATTCGTACACTCCTGAATTGCTGGTGGGAATGTAAAATGCTACAGCCACCATCTCAAACAATTTGGTGGTTCCTACAAAAGGTAAACATAGATTTAATACATGACCCAACAATTCAACTCTTAGGTATACAGACCAAAGAAATGAAGACAGAGACTCAAACAGATATTTATACACCAATGTTCATAACAGCATTATTCACAATAGCCTAAAGGTGGAAACAACTCAAGTGTCCATCAACACATGAAAGGATAAATAAAACGTGTGCTTGACACAAACACACACACACACATACATATATATAGATACATAATGAATACTATTCATTTCTAAAAAGGAATGAGGTTCTAATATTTGCTTCAGCATGGATAAACCTTGAAAACATTACGATGAATGAAATAACCACAAAAAGACACACAGAGTATGATTTGACTTATATGAAATATCTAGAATAAGGAAATTCATTTAAAAAATTCATAAAAGTAGATTAGAGGTCACCAGGAGCCAGGCGGATGAGGGAATGGAGCATCATTATTGTTTAATTGCTTTAGAGTTTATATGTTTGTGGTGATGAAAAAGTTATAGTTATGGATAGTGGATGGATGGTGGTGCCTGTAGCACAACACTGTAAATATAATTAATGTCACTGATTTGTACATTTAAAAAAATGGTTAGAATGGAAAATTTAATTTTACATATATTTTACCATATAAAATTAAAAGAAAAAAATCCAATGTGGGATGGTTGTACAACTTTGTGGACTGTGCACTCTTAAAAAATAGATTTTATGGTATACAGACTATATCTCAATTTTTAAAAAAATTAATAAAATGCCAATTCTATTTTGTATTTGCGACTTGGTCAACTGACTGGTGCACTGGATTTTCTCTAAGGCTGGGAAAGCATGACAGGCCACTAACGTATAGGAATGCAAAGAAACCACCAAGCACATACCCATCTCAAGTGCTAAAATAGCGCAGGTGTTGTGCTGGGATACAGGTGTACTGAAGTGGATTCTTCCTCACACAGGTATCTTCCAAGAGATCTTGCTATGCCCAATACCAGATTCCTGAAGCCCATTTTGTCTCTTAAAGGAAACTGGATTTGTGGAACCCTGGAAGGCAGGAAGCACTGAGGACAGGGCTTTGGATATAGATGAGCTACAGGTAAGGCAGATAGCTTCGACCAAAAAGGAGATGATATTCCACAAAAGAAGCATAAAAGAAAAAACTTCATTGCAAATTATATTTATACTGAAATTGAAAGGTCTTTAACAAACCAAAAGATAAACTGAAAAGGATTCTCTATAATCAGCTTGCGATTTAAAAAAACCAATATATAAATGATTTTTAAAAATTGCCATGATACTGGTAAGTTTTGGCTCCAAATGTGCTCAGGTTGATAATTTATCACATATGGGGAGATAAGCTTGAAATGTTATCAAACCAATTACTCTTTACTGAAAGTCCATGAGACAGTGTAGTTTATAAAGAGTAATGTGTTTACAGTTAGAGAGACCTAAGATCTAAGTTTGAATCTGAGGTGTGACTTGGGCAAGTGATTTAATTTTTGATAAGCCTCCATCTCCTCATGCTACTGAAGGAGAAAAAATTTATATACAAAGTGCAAAGCACATACCCAGGGTTTTAAACATTAGCTATGATTTTACCATACTGGGTCCTAATACAGCACAGAACACAACCAAAAATTCTCTAGTCCAAGTCATTTCAATAAGAATTAGAAAAAGAAAATCCTTCACATATTCCTAAGGCACATACAGGAAAAAGAAAAATCCAGAAAATGGATTTGCCTGTGGGGATTAAGAGCCACTGGAATCTATTCAAGAAATCTTTATTACGCTACCACCCTGTGACATACCAGGTATTGCCAGCACTGGAATGGCAACAAGCTGGAGTGCTGCCTTGTGTGTACCCTCTAGTTGTGAGGGGGCTGCAGGCGTGCAGCCGTGGTCTGGGGGGAAGTTCTGAGGTACCAGCCTTGTTCACCACCTCCTCTGAAAACTGTCTTTGGCCACATATCTCACTAAAGGTGTTGGGTCTAAATGGCCATGTCATACCACATGATAATCCCTTTTCCCAACTTCCCACCCCACCAGAGCCTGAATAAGCAAGCCCCAGTGAGATCCTTTCTGGAGAATCTGAACTGAGAAATGAATTCAGTCAGTAATTGGAAGGAAGGAGAAAGGGAGGGAAGGCTAGAGAGAGAAAAGGCCTTGGGTTCCTGAACTTTCAGTCCCCCAGACCAATTATAATAAAGATCAGCCATTTTATTTTAAACATACTGAACATAGTTCGGTGTATATTTATTTTGTTTTGTTTTTCAAAAACCTTCTTCTTGAACCAGTTTGTAGAAGATATTACACACACATCAAACAGACACTGAGAACTACGTCACCCACTCATCAGCCATGCAACCCTGGACAAGTAAGTCACGTAGGTCTATGAGCCACTGCTTCATTGGCCCAAAACAAGGATCTGCCACAGAAGATGACTGGGAGATGGGGTGGAGGGTACCATGTGAGGGACACAGACAGTAAGGGCCACAGGACCTCTGACAGAGGTATCACCTTGAGGTATAAAATAAAGACTGACGACTTTGTAATTCTTTTAACAAAGAACACAAATATGACCTCTCTTCTCCCTGTTCCAATTTAGGGGTTTAAAAAAAAATTGAAGTTATCCTCTCAGCCACGTGTTGTAATTTCTGACTTGGTCTGCGTGTTGTTGAGATTGGCTGTGGGGGTCTTCCCCTCAGTCAACTGTATGGAATAATGGGAAAATGTACGTTTTTACAGTTTTATGTCTTTGCCAAATTACAGATATTTAATTTTACGAGAGAAAATAATTTCTTAAAAATGCCTGGTTTGAATAACGCTGAAATACTGAAAACTATTATCTACTCCAGGGAATAATTTAGCCATTTATCTGCCAACAAGAGCACATGAGTACTTGTTTATTTTATTCCCTATATAAATATTCTTGGTAGCTGCCTCCTATATAGTGAATATTGAGGAAAAGCTCACATTGGAAATTGGATGGAAAAAAAACAATTTGTCCCAGAAATATGTATTGTGAATGTCAGTGTTGGTAAAGCAAAGAGAGTGATTTGGCTATATTAACAACTTAAACACTGATTTTATTTTGTGGGGGATGTGATTCAATTCCCAACAAATGTCAAAAAGTATTTGAGCCCAACTGTGTGGTTACAAGGAACTGTATTTTGCAAATGGAGAAGATATTTGTCAATGGAGCAAAGGTAAGAAGATGGCAAGTTTAGTCGATTCTTTTTGCAATGTGTCCTGTTTTTAAGGATTTCCCTAAATCTCTGCAGCAGAAGGGAACACATCAGGGATGAGAGGAGTATGGGAATCCTTAGAATCCACCCACCCTCCAACTCAACCACGAAAAGCCCTAGTGAGACTATCCTATAGGTAAGCTCTTTAGAACTGTTGCCTCCCAGAGCAGAGCAGAAATCTGTAGTAATTTGGGTTGTTTCTGATCATTCACATAGGAAGCTAGACTGAGATGAACTTTTATCTATGTACAAACTCTTTGCTAAACAAATAACTATAAACAAGATGGCCTTAGAACACTTAAATTGCTTGAAAGTTTTCAAGCTCTCTCAAATGATCTACTTGGAGTAGAACTGACACCCCAATTGCAAATTAGGATCTTTCAAGACTACCTGCTGTTAGTCCAGTTCTAAATGCTGCAAGCTGTTTGAAAAAAATAAACTATACTTCTTTAAATATAGCCTCAAATTAATTAAAACTGGCAATCCCCAACCTCCCAATGCCCACCTTTTTTGGAGTTCATGATCTTTTCTATAGTGGTAGGCCACGTCCATACTTGGATAGAACAAAGTTAAATGAAAAGCACATTTTCCATGAAAAATAAGATACAGAAATAATGAGATTCGAGTATTTTATAGTACTTACACCACTGCTTTTAATTAAACACAAAGCATTCATTTTTCATTCATGGAATCTGGATATTAGCCACAAAATTAGTCTTTTCAAGTTTGTAAAGAAAACTCTACAAAAACAGAAGCATACACAATAAATATTTAAGTTTCGGTGCAAAGAATCTAAGTTGGGCATTTTCCTTTGACTTGAGGGTCTAGTTTCAATTTAATACGTCTAAAACAACTAGGAAATACAACCTGCGGAGAGAATTCTTTCAGGCCACAGGGATACCATTTAGTAAATTACTGCTTTGTTCACTGACTGCTACCCAGTGATCTCAAAGAGATAATGCACCTTTTAATGTGACCCTTTACCTACTTATTCCTCCAACAGCTCATTATTTGTTACTTATCTAAACTGGTGGAGAATGAAGAGGCCAATGGGAGAAAAGAGGAGACTTTGAAATTTTAACATTTTCTAACTTGAGCTACTTAAAGAAAATCTTAGTTTCTATAAAATCATCAGCACAACAGCCATGTAAAAAAAAATTACTCCAAATGTGGCACACATTGTCTAAATCCAAACTCAAAAAGCAGACCAGCAAGAGCAGCAACTTGGATTTTCACTAATTTCCTTATATTTTTAACAAACTACAATAAATCCATGATACCAGTTTTTCTCCACTAGAAGCTACCACATGATTTGCTCTTGGTTGAAATATTTCTGTCCACTGGGCATACCTACATTTTGATTAACTATATCAAACGTATAATTAATGTGCTGCTGTACAAAACGAAAGTCTGTGCAGGAGGCGGATGAAGCCTTGGGGCGCTCAGATGGGAACGTCCCAGTTTATATAACAAAGCTTCAAGGATGGCCCCATCAGTGGACACACACGAGTCATTCTTTGTACCCTGGATATTCCTGATCCTGAAAGCAAGTCCTGACCAAACCCCCAATCTAGACTATCAATCAAGCCTAGAGCAGTAAACAGAAATTACAGTGGAGAGGAGAGAAAGAAGCATCAAGCCTGGCAGATGATGGACAGGTATCTCAGTTATCTGTGGAGCCCATCAGGCATCCATCTCAGCCCATTTCTAGCAATAGTGCTATTGTTTCAAAAACGACTTTACACTTAGCTATCAAAAGCAAATTTCTATCACTGCATAACAGAAGGCTCAGATTTCTGTAGAATTTTCCTACCTCTTTTAAAAAAAAAATTGTCCTAGACTTGAACATTCAGTACTGGCATCTGCCACTGAAGTGTTCACTGCAAAAATAAAGAGGCAACCCTGAAATGGGGGACCCCTTCAGTCAGTCCTCCTTTTTCTTGATCTCTCATTTCATATTTTATAACACATGAAAAAGCTCAGTAAAAGTTCCTTTCTTAAATCCTACAGCAGACACGCAGAATGCAAATGCTTTCCACTCTATACGGTCCCATGAGTCCATAAGCCACCGGTGACGCTAACCCACTTCTGCATGGATCACAGGTCGGCGCGCCCCAGAGCCCGCGAACCCAGCCTTATAGGAACGCGAGGCTCAGGTTCGGACGAGGCCCTCTAAAATCGAACCCCCAAAAGGCGTCTCCCCCAGCAGCGGCAGGCTGTCGGGCGTTAGGTGGGGTGGGGTGGGCCTGGGTCCGGGCCGGGCGGACTGCCAGAGTGGGGTGGGTGAGCACCACGCTCCTGGGAGCTGACCTCGAGGCCCGGCTGCTCCGCACGCCACTGCAGGGCGCACCTGGGCTCCCGGGACCCCCGCCCTGGCCCTACCGCAGCCCCCCGGAGGCGCTTGTGCGAGGAACGCCAGGCCCGGGCGGGGCTGCACCCCAGATCCCCCCTACCCGGATCCCCCCTGCCCGGCTACGCCCCGCGCCCCTCTCTCGGATCCCCCTGCCGGGCTACCCAGCGCGCCCACCGCCCGTCCGCCCGGATCCCCCTGCCGGGCTGCACCTCCTCGCCCCGCGACCCTCCCCCGGGCCCGGAGACAAGCAGGGCCTCGGCGAGCCGCTCCCCCTACCCCCAGCCTCCCCTGTTTCTCTCCGTGAGCAGTGGTGGCTGGGGGAGGGGGTAGGTTCCGCAGAACCGATGGAGGACTGAGGAGCACGGCGACCCTCTGCAGGGGGAAGGGTCTAGGGGCTCCTCTTGGCTCCTCGGCCCCACTGGCAGTCACCGCGGGCAGCGGGTGGCGGCGAAGGGGTGCGGGGAGGGGGAGCCGGGGCCTTCCGGGGGGGCTAAGCCCGCGCCCCGCGACCCCCTTGGAGCCCCCTGCCCTCCACGCGGCCCGGACCTCACCGCGTTCTCAGAGCCCGGTCACCCGTACGCCCCGCGCGGGGCACCGGTGGGCCCCCACCCCTCCCGCCGGCCCGGCCCGCGCCCCCTACCCTCTGGCATGCTCCGTCTCCTCCTCATTGTCCCCGTCGATCCCGCACGTGTCCTGGTCGTCCAGCTCCAGGCTCTGCTGGCTGGCGGCGGACTCGCTGTCCTCCGCCATCGCGGCGGCGGGGCCAGGCAGGGGGCGGGGCGGGCAGGAGGCGGGGACCCCGCCCTCCGGGCCCCGGGAGCCCCGCCCACTGCGCCCGGGGGCGGAGCCGGGGAGTGGGGGTGGGGAGCGCAGGGCGGAGGTGGTGGGGCTGCGTCCTGTGTCCCTCTGGGCTCCGCTCCCAAGTGGGGTCGCGCAGATTCGACAGCCCTGGGCCTGGATCTGGCTGGAATCCAGGCCGCGAGGAGGGCTTGGAGCAGAAGAGCCGCCGAGAGGAGAATGGGCACCAGGTCCCCGAGGCCGGGTAGGCCACTCTGGCTCCCCCACCAAGGTCATGGCCAGGACCTGCAGGTGGCGCCGTCCCTCCCCGTGGACAGGCGGGGGAAGGGAGGCGCCCCCTGGGATCGCTAAGCGGAAGGCGGTGCAACCTGCTAGGCTGATCCGCAGTCAGGTCAGAGACCCCCGCGTGCTGGTTTTACCAAGGCAGGGATTGTGGAAAGAGAGCCGTCAGAAACTGCTCAATGAGGAAAATGAGACCTCAAAAGCCACCTGGAATTTTAGGTGTGGGTCCTCTTTTGCAGAAGGTGTTGGGAACATTTTGTGGCTTTTTTTTCCCCACAAGGAAGAATATGTCCTTAAATGCGATGAGATGGAAGTATCTAAAGGAAATTGCAGAGCAATTACGAAGTCATCAGCTGTTATGACTGTTGAGCCAGCCACCAGTTCAGTAAAAAGTGCAAAATGGAGGCAAAGCACAAGGAAATACAACACAGTCTCTCACGATTGCAACTATTTCTGATGCAGAAAGTTACTTAGGTGGCCTTTGGCTTCAAACTTTAGGATAAAGGCAAATACAGATCAGTGAGGCTTCTTGCAGCATACCCTATGAGTATGAATAGTTGAATAACTGACCTGGCTGAATAACCAATAGGACCGTGATTAAGACACAAGCCTATTAGATCAACCTTTGGGAAGAGTTCTTTAAAGGATTTTTTTTTTTTTTTTAAATACAAGGCAAAGGAAATTCAGCAGACATATTTATTTGAATTTTTAAGAAGTTTTGACTGAGAACCTCTAAAAAAGACTAAGAAAACAAATAATCCTGGAGCAATAAAATGAGGACATTAAAAACCAGTTTGCGGTAAAATTGGGCAATTTCAAAGATTAAGGGTGATATGTGCTAAATGAAAGAGAAAGAAAGACTGAAAAATGGGGGAGCAACGCTGTTTTGAAGATACGCGATACCTGGCCAGAGTGTGCCATAAGCCATAAGTGTTAGAGCTTAGACAGACTAGATCTAGAAGTAATGACCAAGCATAGAGGAAGAGGGCGGGGACTGGTTTTTTTTAAAAAAACAATTTATTGAAGTATATCATTCATACATGAACATACATAAACTATGAGTGTTCAGCAAACATCGTGATCTTACAAAACAAACATGCCCCGCAAGCAGGTGAGCCATCAGGCTCCGTGGACGGGTGTGCCGCCAGGCCCTGTGAGACACGCACCTACATGATGATGTAACAGGAGAGTGACACAAGGGAGAACCAAGATGAGACATGTCAAAAAACCAGGAAATGGGGTGGCGCAGGTGCCAGGACGCCTCTCTTCCACATCAGAGGTTCTGAGGATTGAATCCCAATGACTTACTTTTAATCACCACATTTTAGTTAGAGCTCAGAGACAAGGAATACATTCTTCTTTTTTATATATGTTTTCTTACAATTTTAAAGAGATTGGTTCATACTTTGGTCTTGATTCTGCTGCCAGTTTGCCTGACTAGGATTTTTCTCTCTGCAAGCCCCACCCAGCCCCCAATCCTATTTTCATGCTTGCTGTGTTTTCTAGTAATTTTGGGGACTGGTTTTTAAGTTGGGAAACGTGGTAGTGAAAAATCAGAGATAGAGATAGAGAAAGTTGCTCTAAGAAAACCTGTTGGATTGCTTTCCTCTTGTCGCACATTACCATGCATTTCTCAGCTTGGGGTACAATCTTCTGCAGAAAATGGACCCACATCTGAATTAAGCATTATAGGAAAGAACATTTATTCCTACCTGTTTCCTGTATGATGCCCAAATGGTTGCAGGATCATACTCTATAGTGCCGCCTTTAATATTTCTAGAATTGCCATATTATCTCATTTGCATATAAACAAATATATCCCCTTAAATAATTACTGCAACTAGCCAGTATTATTTAGTGCTAAGCCTAGTTGTGATTGGCAGTTGTATTATTTTCAAAGCTTTCAGAAATACTCTTCCATTTGGTATGTCAAGGATCTGGATTATCTCTTGAAGATAGGGAAGAAGCTAGGACTCTTGGTTTTTTGGGTGCTTCTTCTTTTGACGCTTAGTTGGGGAAATTGACAAATTTCCAACCTCTTACCTGCCTCAGTGGCACATCCCAGGAAGCACCACTAAAGGAAGAGCCTGGTGGCTCTCTGGACCCTGTCCATTCCTTTACGGGCCATTTCCTTTACTGAATTGGCCTAGGCCCCAAAGATGCAAGATGAGATCTGAAGGTTTTAGAAAAGTAGAAATGGAAAGGGCAAGGGTTGGAAGCTCTGCTTTAAAAATTGTTTACTTATTTATTCTTTGCTTGTAATTCTTGGGTAGGGGGTAAGAGTTGGGTTAGAACAGAGAACATACCAAGTAGATGAGAAATGGACTGCCTAAGATGAATGAAAGGAAACAACACTTTCAGAGGGACGAGGCAGCCAAATGCAGCATATTGTTGTTCATTATTTTGGCTTAATAATTTTGAGATCCCTTCACTCAAGAAAAAGAACTAGTTTTATTTTCTGTTGATTATCCCCCACCTCCTGTGGGTGAAATGACTGAAGCCTAGAGGAATGAACTAGTGCCACTGAATTGTTTATTTTTGTTTTAATAGTACGCTTTGAGAATCTTTTTCCACATTAAAAAAAAATCTTTCTGAATTATAAATGTTTTCCTTACCTTAGTTAACAATGTACACTGTTTTAAAACATAATAAAATTAATTCAAACCTAAAAAAAATACAAACAAATAAACAAACAAAAAAACCCAAAACCAGTTAGCGGAGCAGGTGTAGCTCAGTGGTTGAATGCCTGCTTTGCATTTATGGGGTCCTGAGTTCAATCCCCATATCTCCAAAAAAAACACACACACAAACAAAAAAAACCACAAATAAAAACAAATAAACAACAACAAAACCAATTAAATGCTAGAAACAATCAAAACAGGGAACATCTGTTCCACAAAGTAGAAACTTACTATGTTTCTAAACTTTTTCCCTTCTTTCTCTGGCTTAATCCAAGAATTTGGGGAATTGGAACTAGTGGCATCCTTTAGAATCACAAATCCAAGATTTATTTGGAGGAAGAGAATGTTGTAGCAAGTTTACCAGTGTTTTAAAGGAGGCCCTTCAGAATTCCCTATCCTATCCCATGAATTATATAACATAGTTATATATTTGGTCTTGTTTTATTTAAACTATTTAAGTTCTTGTTATAACCAGAGACATATATAATCCTTGTTTCTGCTTATAAAGTAGAGTTGCTAAGCTAAAACAATAATAAACTTAAAAATCTTATACAATCCAGGAAAGACTGGGGGTAGTTACTATAATCCATAAGAGAATATGGCTTGACAAATTTAGAGGTGCCTTAATTACAATGAAAGTCCATCTACCATTTACCACTACTTTAGTTGTAAAGTAATACTATATCATACTTTACCTTAATTTTCATTGAATATGCTCTCTTATTTTCATCTCTGAATACTATAATGTGAAGTAGAAATGGCATAGGCAGAGAGGATTATGGAAAGAAGCAATTAAGGGAGTTTGACAGTAGGACTCCAAAGGAAAGTTGAAAGAAGCTCGTGTTATTTATACTAGAAATATAAAGGAAAATTTGAAAGGATATTACATGGAGTACACAACCTGCCAGTCTTCAGTTATTCAGAGGATAGAAAATAGTAGATACAGCTGAAAAGAGATTTGTTGGACTGAAAAATAGATCTGAGGAAATAACCCAGAATTTACTTCAAAGATATAAAGAGATGGAAAATTTAAAGAAGTTAAGAAACATGGGTGATACAATGAAAAGGTTTAACATTCATCAAATAGAATTTCCAGAAGGAAAAAATGGAGAGGCAATATTTGAAGAGATATTGGCAGTGACTATTCCAGGATTAAAAAATAACAGGTAGTTTTAAAATACACTGATTTCTGAGCAAGATAAAAAAATTTTTTTAATCTAACATTGTGTTAGATTGATTGTGAAAATGATTCCAATGCTCATTTTTTCCTGTATCCATGAATAGACTTTGGAGTTTTCCCATCAAGATCCTTGAATTTGGTCTGGGATTTTTACTTGTTTTGGCCATTAGATTGTGATGAAAGTGAGGATGTGCCAGTTCTGAGGCTAGTCTCAAAACCTAGCCTCAAAAGACCTTTGCAACATCTCTCTCTCTCTCTCAATCCTAGAACCCTGCAACTACTACAAAAACAAGCCTGCTAGAAGAATAAGAGTCTATGTGTAGCAGAGGCAGGTGTCTTAGTTTGCCAAAGGGCTGCTGATGCAAAGTACCAGAAATAGTTGGCTTTTATAATGGGGATTATATTTAGGGTAAAAGCTTACAGTTCTGAGGTCATGAAATGTCCAAATCAAGGCATAAGCAGAGATGCTTTCTCAGGGTCCTGCCACATGGCAAAGCAAGATGGCTGCTGACCTCTGCTGAAGTCTCTGCCTTCCCCTCCAGAATCTACCATCTTCCGGAGCTCAGCTGAGGGCAACCAGGCAGAGGGCTTTTCTCTTACCTGGCCTCCTTTCTCAGTCTTGGCTGCTCCACTTTCTTCTGGAGTTCAGCTGTGAGCTAACAGGCAAATGGCTCCTCTCCTCTGGAGCTGCTCTGTGGGCCCAGCCCCTTGGGGGACTTCTTTCTGTATGTCTGTACTCTGCTGGTTCCAGACTCCAGGACCTCACTCGGCCCCTCTGGGCTTCCCTGTTTTCCTGCAGTCCTCTCTCTCACATGGCAGGATCAATATAATATAGCAGCTTCCTTTTCTTCGGTGTGTCTATCTCTTTCTGTGTCTCTGTTTATATTAGCTCCAGTAAGAGGGTGGAGACGCAACCTGAGTCATGCCTCACTGATGAAGTCTAATCAAAAGCAATCTAATCAAGTGATCTAAAGTTAATCTAGGGGGGCAGATGTGGCTCAAATGGTTGGGTGTCCATCTCCCATATGGAGAGACCTGGGTTCAATCCCTGAGACCTCCCAGTAAAATAAAAGAAAAATATAGAAGGCGCATGGGCCACCAGGCCCCATGAGCGGGTGAGCCCCCAGGCCCCACCAAGCCATGCAGCAAGATGATGACGGAACAGGAGAGTAACACAAAGGGAAAGCCAAGACGAGATGTGGCGAAAAACCAGGAACTAAGTTCGCACAGGTGGCAGAATGCCTCTCTCCCACATCGGAGGTTCCCAGGATTGAATCCCGGTGAAGACAGGAGGAGAAGGATGAGAAGAAGGGGCAGGAAAGCAGACACAGAGAATTGCCCTGTGAATGGACACAAAAACAGCAAACAAAACAAAACAAAAAAACAGGGTTTTTATTTTTTTAAAAATAATAAAGTGAATCTAATGCAATCAAAGTGTACCAAACCCACAGGAATATTTTAGTGTAAGAACATAATCTTTTTGGGATTCATAAAATAACTTCAAACTATCACACCCGGTCATTCTAGACAAGGCCATCCTAGGGTCAGCCAATCTGCCATCTGACTATGTGTGTGAATGAACCAGAGGAGATCAGTTGAGCCCAGCCCAGATCAGCAGAATCACCCAGCTGGTTGTTGTCCTAAGACACTAAATTTTGGAGTGATTTATTATGCAGCAATAGACACTGATACAGAAATTGGCATGTGGAAGCGGGACATTGCCACAATAAATGTGTGGCAATGGCTTTGCAATAAGGTGGCAGGCAGAGACACAAAAAACGACAAGGGGACTATAAAAAACCTGGAAAAAATGGCGTTCTGTGTTATGTGGTGTCAAACATTTGATCAAAGCCTTGTCCTTAGTATTTTGTAAGATAGAAAGTATGCCTAGTACACTTTAAGACTTGAGAAAGATGATTTCCAGATAGATTTATTGAAAGTGTTAAGTGTCAAGTGGTTGCTCCTAAGTGCCTGTACGATTCTATAAGAAAAAAGTGAGCTAAGCAAAGGATTGGCCAGTTTTCAAGCAGAATTGGAGGGAATATAGAGGGGCCAGAACTTGCTGGGCTGGATGATGAAGTTGTTTCATCTTCTCAGTTGGTAAAAATATAAAAGTAAAACCAGGCCTAAGATAAAGATCAAATCAAGGCCGTGTTTCTTAAGACCTCTAAGAGAATTCATCTGGTGCATATTCAACCCCCTAAATTGCACAAATGTGCTTCTAGGACTCTGAAAGCTGCCTTCCCACAGTCCCAGAGTAGCTGGAGGAACAAATGAGGATGTGGCTTCTTTCAAATGAAGTGGATTCTAGCTAGATACGTAGAAAACCCACAAGGTTTTTTACTCACGAGAACATCACCACCCTGGAACATTCAAATTATAAAAAGGCCTCTGGCCCTAGAAAATTTTATGTGCAGGAAGCAGACTGAGAAAACTCCTAAGCTGCCAAGATGACCCGTTTCTTCAGAACTAGCCGAGCAGTGGAATTGAAAAAGGGGGGCTGCCCCTGGTGGAGCCAAGGGCCATAGAAAACAGTGCCTAATCAAAGAACATTCCACACACCATAGGGTGACCTGACCGTATTTGCCCAGCTGGATTCCTGAATACCACAACCAGTGGCTGCTCCCTACATCCCCCTCTTCCCATTTCCACCTGGCAGTGGTTCTTGTGGTCTCCCTGTCACTATCTCCTGTCCCCTGTCCCTGGTGCATTATGTGCTGGAAGATCCCTTGTCTTCTTAGTTCATGGGGCTCTGGGTCAAAATGGCCCTATGTGAGGAGTTGCATCTAGATCTGATGTAAATCACGAAATCCTGAACTTTGAGGCTGATCCTGCAATTGGGTGAGACTTTGGGGAGTCTTGGGTGGAGAAGGGCAGTGAATATATTTTTCATATAAGATGGATGTGAAACAATTCTGGCCAGAGGGCAGCTGTGGAGGATTGAATGCAAAAATATGGTCTCAATTCTCTCCTCTTCTCTTTACAGCTCCTGCCATCAAGACATGGAGTCTATTTCCCACCACTTGAGTCTGGCTGACCAGTAAAATATGATGGAACTTCTAGCACATAGACTACATCCTTTTTTCTCCTCTAGTACTTCTACTGCTGGTAAACATTTCTGATGGCACAGTGTCTATGTCTGGAATACATTGCCTTTATTAGTAAAGGAAATAAACTTTGGTGATACACGGATGAGAATGTTAACGTGAGCCTTGCCTGGAAAGGCCTGCGGGCTTCCATGCTTTCTTTCGGAATGCTGCCCCACTGCAAGCACAAGCCTGGGTCAGCCTGCTGGGTGGATATAGAGCAGAGCTGAGCTGTGGCAGCCAATGCCTGCTGAACTCTCCAGTTTGAGGTCAACCCACCAACTGACCCAGACATGGAGCAAGCCCAGCTGAGATCAGCAGTAAAACCTAGCTGACCCATAGACGTGTGGGAAATAATAAGTGGTTGTCATTTTAAGCCATTACGTTTTGGAGTGATTTGTTACGCAGCAGTAACTATTGAATACACTCAGTAAAGCAAAGACAAAAAGAAAATCTTTGCAGTTGATTCATTTCTTTCTATGACTTATGATTACTGTCTGTATACCTGGGTATGTCTGAAAATGACTTATCCCCAACCAATAATTTGCACTTTCTGCTTTGTGCTCACAAAATCTTTGCCCATTATTTTTGCATCGTACTGCCTCTTCCTTATAGATGGTTGGCTTCAGATTCATGTTTGACTTGATCTTTTTTTTTTTTAATGACCCCAATTGTAATTGTTGAGGGACAGCGTGTTCTATCCTAGAGCCCTAAGACTATGCAGCACCTTATGGATTTTACAGAATTGTGCATTTGAAACACATTTCTTGAAATGGATGTCATTTTCACCTTTCCACTGTTTATTATTCTGCTGAAAGCCTTTCATCCTGGTTCAAACCAGCACATGCACAGTGCTTATGGCAGAGTGGCTGCATCATGGAACTTTGCTTCTGGTCATGCCCTGAATGGGCAAATGGGGGACTGGGGGCAATGCTGATGAAACTGCTGGAGGAAGCAGAGATGATGCTGCAGCAGAGGGAGGCAAGCGGTCACCAAGGAGCTGGAAGATGCCTTGATTCTGAAAACGGGCTCACCTGGAAAGCATACTGCATTGCTGGAGAGTCTGTCGCCAAAGTGCATGATTTCTTTTATTATTAATAAAGACAGTGTATTCCAGAACCACACTGCATCATCAGAAAGTTTCACTAGAAGTAGAAGTCCTAGAGGAGGCAAAAGGGTATATTCGAGCCTGTTCAGGAGCAGGGTTTCCTGGCCTTTTTGGGAAGAAAGGATGAATGAAAAAGGAAATGCTACAGAAAGTGAAGAGAGTTGGTAAGGGAGAGAAGGGATAGAGGAAAACCAAGAGAGGGAGAAGAAAACAAGGAAAGCTGGAGGAATTGGTTGCATACAACCTAAGGGCTGCAACGGCCTCCAGGTGAGTGGTCTCCCTGCCTCCAGCCTCAACCCTTTAGGCATTTTCAACAGCGCCAGTTGAATCATCCTTCTGTGCCATCTGGTGCCGTCCCCTGACTTAGAATCTCTGTGGCTCCCCATCACCTACTGCATTGAGTCAGCTCTCTTTAGGCTGGCATTCGAGGCCATCCACAAACTCACCTCACCTGCCTCTGGTCTCACCCTCCTCCCAAGCCTACCTGGTTCATCATGCTCCTTGGCTCAGTTTCGGCCTTTTGCTGTTGTCCTTCTGCCTGGAACGTCCCTCTCCCCCTTCTCCTATATATCCTTGCAACACAGTCCGAACATTGCATTTCATGTCAAGCTTCCCAGACAGACAGAGAGTTGCCCAGTTCTCTAGGCTTCCACGGCCCTTTGCTCGTGCCTCTGCTAGCAACGCGATAATGAACTTGTTTATATGCTCACCAGCATCTGGCACTAGGCTGTAAGCTCCTGAAGGGCCAACATGAATATGCTCAGCTCTGTGTCCCTGTCACCCAAACAGTGCCTGGCACACAGGAGACTCTGAATAGAAAGCTAAGGAATGAATGAGTGGATCCATCTTACTGTCCTTTCTCACCATCTGCAAGCCCAAGACCTGTTAGTAGTCTGTTTGCAGAGACATTCAGGCACGATTTCACCTCACCGTGGATTTTCATAATATCTTAAGGTACAAGGATAAGAAGGAGAGATATAGTTTAACCTGATTCTTCCAGAAGCCGTATGTGAGCATATGATTCTCCTTCTCACTCTTTCAAAAACAAAATAGGGGAGGCATG
>JAQZBX010026456.1:0-29203 GCA_029593785.1 Cabassous unicinctus | reverse complement strand
GTATTATGTATTATGTGTGTGTTTTCTGATTCTGTACCTTGCTCAAGCTCTTATCCTTATATTGTTTGGAATACTCTAATGTCTTTATTCTGCCTAGCAAAAGAAACATCCCAGCTAAAGAGGTTGGTAGTAAAAGCAAGACATGGATTTTGGAATAATAGCAACCTACATTTATATGTCACTTCCACAGCCTTCAAAGGTGTGTGATTATGGGCAAATCACATATCCTAAGCATCAGCAAATGTACTTGAGAGAGTGATAATTACTTCAACAAAGTTGTTACATCTATTCAATAAATTAGTATTAAAAAGTTCTTAACAAATTGCCTTGGAAGAAAAATTCTAGGTTATCCCCAAACATTGTTGATTTTTTGCAATTGCTTATGTTACTTTATTTCATTTCTCTTCCTTGAAACTGGATATGAAAATCCCAGTTTTTGTGAATTAATAGTATTTTCTACCTATACTATGCTACATTTGTCCTGTACCATTTCATTCATTTATTCATTCATTCTTTTATTTTTTAGTATGGTTTCTTCTCATATTGCTTAAAAATTTAGGCATTCATGTTTCTTTTCTCTACACTCCCATTTCTCCCATTCTCTAGTGTAAATTCTCTATAGTTAATTAGTTAATGATCATACATTGTATGTCATTGAATGTGCTAAACTCAGGCTTCTCTTCATAAGAATTCATCCAGATTATTTTTGTAAATATATTATGTTTAAAAATATGTAAAGTTATGGGAAAAGTCATGAATTATGTTGTCATTTTCCTAATATTCTAGGATGATTTAGGCAAACTGTTTCTTACATATATATCAAGCTCTTACATTATTAACAACCCCAAAAGCATAGATAACAGAAAAGTTTTAATTATAAATTTCATCTGTTTCTTGAATATAGATTATATTACATTATGAAAATAATTTTAATAAAGTGAATTAAAGAATTTAAAAATTGGAAGTGACCATGAAGTTCCTAAGCAGTCAGAATATAATATCATAAGATTATTGAGAAGGGCAGGATAGGAGGAGACATACATATCTTCTAAAAGGTTTCTAATCATGAAAATCAAGTTGTAACATTTGAAACATAATCTATGGTTATAAAATTACATATTTAAATATTTTGAGATATTAAATTTCTATCCTTCCATTATATGGCATAAATAGAAAGTATTGATTCAAAATGGGCAAAGAATACTTTCCCTATTCTGTTTCATTTCATGTAAATAACACAGCTTTGTAATTGAACTACCATAGCACACAGCATAATTTTAGAACCAAGAAAATTATTTTGGAGGTCTTCTGTCTAAGATAGGAGTACAACCAACATGTGCATTGAGGAATGAATGGTTTTATTTAGACCTTCACTCATTTAAACATTGCAGTGAACCCCTGGCTATGCCACTCCCATTGAGCATAAAGAAAAAATTAAAAATCAGTGTGTCATAAACCATGCCCTGGACATAAAAGAATTAGAAGATATAGTTCCTTGAATTAAGCAGCTCTCAGTATAGTGGAAGACAAATAAACATATGACTCTAATTGAGAAGAATAAATATTATGTTTCATAACTATGCAAAATGTTCTCTTAGCTCAGAAGACAAACATAGAAAAGGTTTTCATTAAACCTACACATTTACTGAAGAGGGCCAAAACCCAACATGTAGAAACCTGGCAAAATGGTCCTTCAGCTTCCCTGTGTGCCAACAATATCATATCATCCAAACAACCTGCATGTTCACTTCTTTTTCTGCATCATTTATATTCCTTTCTGAGTTTTATTATTGAGTCATTTTTTTTCTCAAAAAATGTTTCTCTTTCCTTCTCTGCTTTCATAGAATGAACATGATTATTTAATCACTTTAAATTCAGGACTTATGTAATTCAGTCAGACTATAAATCAAAATAAATTAATCATGTATTTGTCTTGAGAAATTTCACGAGAAATTCCAATTAACTTGGAGGTTGGATCTCTGCCTCCAGAAAGCTGAAAATGATACTATTTCAGCATTGGCAGTTCTCTTTAGCCCTTCCCCTGGGGAAAAGGAGTGAGGAAGATGAGGGGAAAGGAATTGGTTTTATTAGCCCTTAAAATTTCAGGGACCCTATAGGTTATAGGTTCAAATTACTTTCAGTTGTCTCTATGTGGTTTTCCATGTCTTTGTCCACAGATGCAGAAAAAAATCTAAAATTTCAGGTTGACTAATAAGCATAGTTAACATTAACATTTGTTAAATGACCTAAATAAAATCCTTTTATACTTTTGCTCATCTTTTCACATATTTTCTCTAATCCTTTAACCACGGAGCAGGAATTGAGTAACTGTGAACTTCAAATCTAAAAGCAATGCCAAGCTGTCATTTAGTGCTTCAGAAACCAGCTGAAGATTGTACTTTGATGGATTCCTTTCTCTGCTATCTTTGCCCTAGGCGATAGGCTTTTACTGCCTCTTTGAGGATGAAATTAAGTAGCTATGAATTTCTAAGCTAATTGCTAACTATATGCCATTAATACATCAAAACTGTCAAAGTTCCTTTAAAAACTTTTGTTTTTGTTTTTATTTATTTATTTTTTAGTTTATGTGAATTTTTTCCCTGAACTGATGCTTGGTGATCATACTTTTTAAGGAAGTAAGTGTAAGCTTTTGTGGAATTGTCCCAGAATCTCCCCTGAAAAAAATTATAACCATACCTGATTTCTAAGTGAGTTTAACATTCAATGTATATAGTTCAAAGCTGTAGAGGGCAATTTTTTTCTGTTTACTGTAAATATTCAGGTACAAATGCAAAAATAGTAGAGAAAACAAATTCATGCTTAAGTTAGTTCAATAAACAAATAAAACCCTCCTTTTACTCACAATGTACAATAAAATGAATACAAGGAAATAGTATATTCACTTTTTTAGGTGTAGCAAAGCAACAGGAAATGTGAAATTCTCCTGTAGTTAATAAATAGCTTCTTGAACAGTATATTTTAATGTGATTAATTGGGGAGGGGGTATTGAAATTAAATAGTTCATAACAAGCGGCAGCCATGGATAAAATATATGATTTTGTATAGCCCTAATAAAGGTGTTGTGATTATATAAGTCTAAAAGGGTCTTTTCATGTATAATTTAAATTTCTGTTCATGGTAATCATTTTGTTATAATGTTTTATGTGTTTTGAGCTCTTATTTCTAGCCTTTTTTTTTTTTTTTCCATCTGATTGTATCCAGCCTTGATTATTCTGCCTAGACTTCTTCCCTTCTTTTGGGAAATTTGTTCCCTTACTTTTTAGGGAGCTATTTCTTCAACATTCCTATTTAACTTACAGTCTCAAAGGAAGTTATCTTCATGCATGACTCTGATGACCACAAGCCTAGTGATTGGTCTACGCATAAGCATGTGGACCAAGTCCATCCAATCAGCATTCTTCCCTGAAATATTTGACATGAAGAAACTGTTTTCCTAAAGCTGAAATTGGAAAGGGATAAACCCACAAGTTTTTGGCAGCTATTCCAGTACTTTGGAGAAAACACTTATGATATAGCCTTGTAACCATTGCTATAGCAAGGGGTCCCATGGAAAGGATAATTATTTATAACTATAATTATAACTAATTATAAAAATATACATTTTGCATCATTTTGAATGTACATTTTGTCATACAGAATGAATCCTGTTAAACTGAATGTGTAAAGATGTTACCTACTAACTAGGGATGCACCTCCTATGCCTTACATAAAAGTAACAGCTAGAGAGGAGGAAGTTGATGAGTTAAGGTTCAGATTTTCTGGGTTCCCCAGGTTCAATGATCTTAAAAACTTAATCAAGTCTTCTCAAATCTCATCTAGGTCCTTTGAAAAGAGTTTCTCAAGGGTTGATAGATAGGAACTATATAAAGCTTCATTTCTGCACCTGTGTCCTTGAAGCTAGGTAAACCATTTGTGTGCTTTTTTTAATACTTATGCAAATTTGCTAAGTTTGCATGCAAAATACTAATGTTTTATTACAGAGAATAAAACCAGGATAAAAGAGAGATTAAGATCAGAGATGGAGAGTGTCCTGACCAAGTTCAAGCCATTGCTTTTAGTATCTGAGGTCCCTGAAGTTGTTCTTGTTCCCATATTTATTAAAACAGAGTAATTTAGTTATTCCTTTCAAAATGGTAACCCTACTATCTTTCTGGTAAATTTCATTCTGTGCTTAGTTTGAGTTGCATATCTTTAAAAATCAAAAGATCCCTGATTGATACAGAAACTGTCAACAGAACTGAGATATTGTAAGTGACAGACATTTGAATGTGAAAATGGTGACATCAAAGCAAGATTATAATAATCTGTATATGCTGGATGGGAAAAAGAACTATTTGGACTATTCAAAAGCAATGCAATTAAATTATTATATATTGTCCCTGGTTATCCCAAACATGCATTCACAAAGAAGAGCCATTTAGGTGAACCATCAAAAATGTGTTAGGTATGTGTTGGCTACTTTGTCTCGAGCTTGTTCATCCCAAGGAACAGCTGAACAGATACATAATAGATCAAAAAACTGACAAATAATTGATAAGATCATAGTGAGTTAAGAATTGACTAAGATAAATTTTTAAAATCCACACATTTAAAATTTTAATTAATAAGTTTTTAATTTATATTATTTTAACATATATTATTTGAAGTATTGTGGCAGTTTGAAGCTCTTAGCATTCAATGTATATAGTTTCTGGGATTTGTGAATCCCAGAAAATGTTCTTGGAACTAATCCAGTCCTGTAGGTGTGAAACCCTTTGATTGCATTAGATTCAGTGAAGGGAGCTTTGATTAGATCATATTTTGCTTAGATCACTTTAGGGCCTTTGATTGAACTACATTAGTGAGGTATGACCCAGGTTGGGTTCCACCTTTTTCATGGGGTATTATATAAGCAGAGAACTTTAAGCAGACAAGCTCAGAGAAAGACAACTTCCATTCTTACCCTGTCATGTAAGAAAGGACTCCAGGATCACCTGCACTCACAGAAAGACAAAGAAACCCCAAGAGACTGAGACAGAGCCCAGAGGTTGGAGCCTGGAATCAGAAGAACACTGAGGCACAGAAAGAGGTCCCAAGAAACTAGGTCCATGGAGTAGCTCAAAGCTGAAGAGAGGAGCCCTGCCATGAGCTTGATTCCCCATAGCCGAGCTCTGGGAGAAAGTAGCCTGGAGGAGAAGGCAGAGACCCAGACAGAGAGCCATTTTGCCTCACCACATGGCAGGAGTCCAGGATCCAGCAGCCTACTTTTGGTGAGAAAGCATCTCTGATGATACCTTGATTTGGACATTTTCACAGCTTTGGAACTGTAAGCTTTCACTCTAATAGATTCCCTTTATAAAAGTCCACCCATTTCTGTTATTTTGAATCAGCAGCCTTATCAAACTAAAACAAATAATTTATTTTAATATAATACTTTATTTTAATACAACATTTTAACTTAAATATACTTTTTGAATATATCAGCTGATAAAATTTCTGCATCACTTTTTTACATCAAACAAATCCAAATTGTAACAAGTAGAATTTCTTTAAAGTGGAATGCAAATTTAAATAGACTATTAATCTGTGTTCAGATTGCTTTTAGACATTTATGACTTTAGGTACTCTAATATCTTCATTAATTTATTTACACATAATTCCATGGCAATTTTTAGCAAGTCTTTTCAAATCATTTAATTTATTTTTTAACAAAAAGAACAAGCCTCTTTTCTTTTTCTTTTTATACTCATGTTTCCTTTGGTGTGCATATATAAATGATTAATTACAAGAGCCAATGAACTGACAAAAGCAGGTTGGGGAGAACAACAATTGGCTCTTATTCACACATCTCTGAGCAGAGTTGCTCAGGAATTCTGGAAAGTGGTCTATCTTGGGCCACTCAGAAGATTGCGGCACGAGTCATAGGGTTTTACAGGGAAAATGGAGAGTGAGAGATGCTACAAAGTGTCATAGGCACAGCTTCTATCACGTTGTTTTGGTAGGAGACTCTGCCCATGGCTAGAGATGTGACTCAGAGCCTGACCACATGCTGCCTCCTGCACTTCTTGGTGCATACATTTGTGGTTGGGTATATAACACTTGCATCATGGGAGGTGAGACATTTTGGAAACAGTAAGAATAAGAAAACTGTAGCATGTTTTTGACTTAAACATATGATCCCTACAAATAGGACCTGCCATTTCTTCAGAGTACTGACTTCCTGGGCTGGCTGCGGGCATCTGACTCAAGTAAATCCTATTATATTCTCGCCCACCCATGGCCTCTAGAAGCAACAGTGATGGGTTTAGGAAAAGGCACATGATACAGCAGAGCCAATCAGAGGCCATCCCTGGGAAGTTTTGCATTTTATTACTAGAGAAAATAGGAATATTTTTGTAATGGACCCAAACTAAAAGCTGCCATTAGTCATGTGTAACACCACATAGAAAGATGTTGGAGAGAGCAATGCTGCTGCACTGTCCTAGTTTGCCAGGTCTGCTATGACAAATACCACATGATGGGTTGGTTTAAGTACAGGAATGTAATGGCTCATGGTTTGGGAAGCCAAAAGTTCAAAATCAAGGCATCATCAAGGCAAAGCTTTCTCCCTGAAGCCGGTAGGGTTCTGGTGCCTGCTTGCCGCAATTCCATGGCAACCTCTCTCTCTCTCTCTCTCCTGGTGTCTGCCCTTCCAGTTTCCTGCTGACATTTGACTTCTTCCTGTGGCTTTCTCTGCCTTCTGACTTTCTATTTTAAAGCCTCCGATATTATGCCCTGATTCAGTTGGCCAGTCCAAACTCTAAGGCAACTTACTATATTCAAAGATACTATTTACAAATAACTTCATACCCACAGTAATTTAGATTAAGATTAAGAACCTGTTGTTTGTTTGGGTACATGATTCAATCAACCACAAACACATACACACACAGAAAAAATGAAGGAAAGCAGCTCTGCTTCCAATTCTGGAATTTCCCACAACTGTGTTTCCCAAAGCATAACTGTTCAATTGTTCTTGCAGCTTGGTGAGCCATCCAGGAACCATTTTAATAAGGTTTCTTTTTGGTTTTAAAAGTTTTCTTTTTCTTATGCATTCAAAAGTATTCTGATTTATCATTTCTTTTTAAAGCAACAGAATTTCCACTGTATCTCATTATATTTCAAATGCTGTTGCATATAAGTTATGGATTTTGGTAAAACATCTTTCTTTATGTAACTCATGCATTCAAAAAATGATGCTTTTCAAATATTTAAAAATTTTAAATTAGAAAAGTAATGTATGCTAATTTTAAGTCATCTGAGAAATATATACAAGGATGAATTTAAATGTAATGGTTTTATATTTCACATCGATTCACTTTCAAAGATGCAAAAGTAGTTTAGGATGCATAATCGCATATACCTTTTATTGTATTGTATTGGCAACGGTATCTCTCAACTTTTTTTCTACCTTTCTCTCTTACACATATGCATGCACGCACACAATTTTCCTTTTCAAAACACATGCTACATATTGTTCTACACCTGGCTTTTATAATTTACCTAGTTTGAATATTGTCTCAGAGAAAGCACAAAGATTTTCCTTATTTTCGTTAATCACTGCATTGTGCCAAATATTCAGATACATCACATTTTATTGGCACATACTTGTCATGTTCCCAGGTTTTTTGTTTTGTTTTGTTTTTGCTATCACAAAGTTTAGTTTGAGCAACAGTGAGTATACTTTTTTTATCATTTATGCTAATATTAGTGCAGGAAAAAAATATAGAAGTTTAATTGCTAGTGAAAGAAATGTGCACTTACAATTTCAAAAAATATTTTCAAACTGCCTTACAAAAAGTCACATAAATACCTTCCCACAAAATTGTGTAAGCTGTTCCATTGCTCTTGCTAACATCATGTGCTATTAATCTTTTCTTTTAAAATCTAAAAGGCAAAACTGTTATCTAATTATAGTTTCAATGTATATTTCCTGCTCTCAAATGAGTCTTGAATCATTTTGTTTGTATTAAGTACTTTGTATTTTTTTCTATTGTAAATTATCTGTTAATATGCAGGACCATTTTCTGTTCTATTCTTGGCATCACTAAATGTATTAAATCTTTTAAGATGTTTGTGAAGGGAGAAAAAAAAATAAAGAAAAAACTAAACAGCATTGGGTAGTTGAAAAGATTTAATCTTTTGTTTTTTTATTTTTCTTCATTTTTGTTTTTAAATGGGAATATTTGAGAGTATGCAAATGTCCACGAATAGCTCCAATTCTAGTGCAGAGTGTGAACTACACAGAATTAAAAACAAAAATCATTAGTGAATGTTTACTGAGAAAACAAGAAATAATGACATCCAAAGCACAGGTTATGATTATTTCTCCCTAATCCTGCATCCTTAAGCACAATATTTCCAATAAAATTATCTAGAATTATAGTTACAGAATTTTATTTTCTTTTAAATTCATTATATGTCTTCTGTTCATAGTCACATTATGAGGATTATCATCACTTTAAGGCATGTCAGTTTACCAGCTTCTCTTGTATTTTTATGTTTTCTGCCTTTGGATTTTCATCATATGTGTGGTTAAATTGTGCCCTTAATTAGAGTTCAGAAAAGGTGACACCTAGGTAATGAACTTTCTGAGTGCCTGTGTGTCTCAGTATATTTTTATTCTGAGTTTACACTTGAATGATATTAGCCTAATGTAGAAATTTAATTGAAAAATAATTTTTCAAAAAGTTTGCCACCTTGATCTACTACTTCATTAAGATCTAAAAATGCAGGCAATGTCATTTGAATTTTCTTCTTTTACATATAAGAAGACTGAGGCTCAAAGGGCTTATATTAATTACCCAAGGAAATATAATTAGTTGGCAGACAGTTGAACCTGGAACTCATGTTCTGTATCCTCTATATTGCTATCTCTATCACATATACAGACTGTCACCATATTTAAAACAACTTACGACCCAGCTAAAGAAGTTAATTATAATATTAAGCATACCAAAGCATAAGCCCCAACCTCTAGATATTTTAGAGCATATAGAGACAATACAACTCAAGCTCCTCGAGAGAGATTATTTAAACAAAAATTTACCCTTGAAAAGTTGGTGTCTTCTGGTGCAAAAAGGCAAGTCATATTCAGTTTTCACATTTTGCTTTCAAATAAACCATGCATCCTACCTCCAGACAGCCTACCTGTGAAATAGAAATGACCAATCCAAGCCAACCCTGTCTTGTCATTTTGCTTAGAAAACTTACTCTTTGACATTTGTTTGTTAGTAAACTTCATCTTTTCAGTAGAGCATAAAAGGATCACACCCACATATATTTGTCCTCATTCTGAGACCCTGTTTCTTTAAAATAAAACAGAGCACTTCCCAACACCTTAATTTGACTTAAATTAGACATAAAATCAAAAGATATAAACCTTTTGTATATACAGTATGTGGTTACCTTTTGTAATATAGATGATGCACATTTGTTTTCTGTGTAATTTATAGCAATAGCAGCATCAACAAATACACTTTCTAGAGTGCGGTTGGATGACAATTTCCAAAGTCTGGGAAGATTTCCAGATGCATTTCAAGGAAGTTAGTTTCTTGATGTTGCAGGTAAAGATTCTTTCTCCCTGAATGAATGCCATTAGCTAGCATCAATTTAATACTCAGTTTATGATAATAAACCACTCAGGCAGAAAGCAATCAATCAAATCACACATTCTAACAATTTATTTATTTATTTACTTACTTACTTACTTTTACCTGTCCCGCCCTTTTTGCTGTTTTTGTGTCCATTCGCTGGGCAATTCTCTGTGTCTGTTTCCTGCCGTCTCTTCTCATCCTTCTCCTGTCTTCACCGGAACCTCCAATGTGGGAGAGAGGAGTCCTACTGCCTGCGACATCTTAGTTCCTGGTTTTTCGGTGTGTCACGTTTTGGCTCTCCCTTGTGTCACTCTCCTGTTATGTCATCATCTTGCTGTGTGGCTCGGTGGGGCTGGTGGGGAATCCTTGCGCGGGGCCTGACTGCACTCCCTTGTGCGGGCCCTGGGGGCTCACCCACTTGTAAGGTCTGATGGCATACCCATGCACAGGGCCTGGCAGCCTGCATGCCTTCTATATTTTTCTTTTTTCTTTTTTTTTTAGTTTTTACCGGGAGGTCCTGGGGATCAAACCCAGCTCCCTCCATTTGGGTGACAGATGCCCAACCATTTGAGTCACATCTGCCCCCCTGCTTTATCTCTTAAGGTTGACCAAAGATACCTAGAGTTACAGTCTTTTCCCATACAGCATGGTCATATAATAAATCAGTCTTGGTTTATCACCAGCGTTCTGGAAACCAGACCTAGGGAGAAAAACTAGGTCTGGGGACACATGTATGGTTTCTTATACAGCAAATGTTTAACGTACCCTGATTATAACAAAATCAGGACAGCAAGAATATTTGCAACATTCTAACAATTTTAATGCTGATGAAAAAAGTTTCATAAAAAGTTCTAATCACATACATCATTTTCACCTCAGGATCAACAAAAATAGAAAACTACTTCAAAATCAACTTTTTTTCATCAGATTATATGGAATAGAGAAGGAATTCCAGAGATCCCGTAATAAAGCATGTTATTTTACAGACAAGAAAATAGATGAGTTAATTGACTCAACTTTAACATGTGATGCATGAGTATGTTCCTAATTTCCTAATCTAGGTGTATAATATATATCAGAAAGCAAGCATTTCTGGTTATTTTAAAGCATAAAAAGATTGTTTTTGGAAATTGATAGGTAGGCACCTAATTGAGTAACTGGAGAACTATCCTCATAAAAAGACAATATTCCAGAATAGATGAGTATCTGGAACCACAGCCATAAGTGTTGCCTAATCTTTATGCCACTGCTTCCTTGAAGACTAAAGAAACTGGTGGAACTAGGGGATGTTGTTGCCATGGCAATGGATTATCACTCAATTCCTGCTTCTTTGTGTCACTCAAATTTGATTAGACATCCCGATGGGATCATCCAATTGGTCAGGTTAAAGTGAGTAACTGTGCTTTAGATAGCCTTGTTCACAGAAAGCAAATGTCTACCATTCATCGCTTTCCTAATGGAAATGAGACCAGCTTTCCATGAAAATGCACACAGTGGTATATAGTCTGCAAACATAGAAAGGAGATGCAGAAAATGGTCAGATGAAATTTATCTCAAAGATCCACTTTGAGAATAGCCTTTGGCAATCCCACATCCACATACAACTCATATTTCTGCTTCTCGAAGATATGCTCCTGCCTATCATAACACAATTATCCTTCATATAACCAAAATCACACACAGAGCTTCCCTTGAGGAGACAATCCAAATCTCATCAGTTATGACATCCACTTTCAAATTTAAAAACCTAAGTTACTGAATCTTTTCCTTGAAATCCATCAAATCCTATCTCTGTGTTCTGCCACCTTTGAGCTAAATTCTGAAATTAACTACTCCCATACAAACTAGCCAAATGTGCATCGCAAGGATCCCAGAGTTGTAGACAGTGACTATGCCTTGGCTCCTGTATAATCCATCCCATGAAGCCTTTGCTTCTTGCAAAGAAACACAGCTGTTAGATTTTTGTTACTTACTGAAATGTTACTTTGCTTGTGACCCCACTTTCCATTACTGATGATTCTTTTCCTTTGTATGCCCTGCTGGCATGTGGTTGTGTGAACTCCATTATGCAGCAGCAGCTTTATTATTCCCTTGGATAATCAGGACCATTTACCCTAATATTTACCACAACCATTTTTAAAGGTTCATTAGAAGCTTAAATTGACCAAGTTGCAGTGTTAAATCTGAATTCAGTAAAACCATTGTTGTGTCAACAGGTAGAAATATTTTTCCTTTGGGTATAAAATCTGTAAGTGAGAAGATCCCAGGAGAATGAAAACAGAAAAGGGATGTTTTGCAAGTAGGACAATAGATTTAATAGTGAGAAATATTGTTCACTGACTTCAAGCATACACTGAACCCTATAGGATAGCATCCCAGTTCCATATAGTTGAATCATACAGCTAGCTCTGTGCCTGAATCTTCATAGCCCATCTCACTGTTCTTTATTAGAAGAATTATTTCTAATTAATGAGGAATATTATAGGAACCATTGATAATGTCATGGGCCTTAGATCATTTCCTTATTTTGCTAGAAAGTGAATTCCTTGACTAGTAGCAAGACTCTGTGATGAAGGTTGATGGGAAAAGGAGAGATTTGTGTAAAATGGAGAAAGCTTTATACTTCCATAAAAAGCAATGAATTCAAATAGAGGAAAGAAAATGTACGCATTTTGTAAAGGAATATTCAGACATAGTGTTGGTACTGATGATTTACCAAAAGTTTGCACAGGAAAATAAGAAAATAGGAAAGACAAAGATGGTCACACTCAAATACTTGATGGAGCCAGAGTTCCTCCAGCCCAACAACATGTTGCCCGCAAGTGCCTAGGTCCTCTTTTGTCAAACCTTAACTTTAACTACCTCATCTTTTATTAGAAACAATTTATGTTTTTAAAAAATGCAATATCTAAATATTTTTCTAATGAAATTAAAACTAAAAAATAGTATAAAATTGAAAATAAATGCCTAATAGTTTAAGGGGCTAGACTGAAAGTCTTTATTTATCATACATGTTTTCTCCTTCTCTCAAGAATATGGCAATGCTACTAGGGGAAGCTAGACTCATTTTTATCCTGTTATGTATTACCAGTGGTTTCCTAAGTTTTTTTATGGTTAAATTTAGACATATGCATGGAAATTGGCAATGAGATTTTTGGAAGGGTATAAGATAATATTACTCCCACAAAGACAATTTCATAGCTCTTGATTGGGTTTTAGTGTTTCAAATTATGGCTATTTCCTGAAGAAAAGTATTTTTGTTTGTTTTTTTATCAACCTTGTAGGAGATAAGAATATTCCATTATTCATTTAAAATTGTTTCTTATAATGCTTTCAGTAATATATTTCTGTATTCTAATGGGTTGGTTATAGGTTAACAAAATAAAAGTAATCCACATTTTCTATTTGCCAAAGTCTGATCATTGGAACTATGAAACATTTGAGTTTGGAAATGGAAGTTATGTAAATTGCATTGAAATAGATAATTATTGTTAGGAAAGTTTCATATCCTTGACCTTGTGCAAGTTTCTCTGGAAGATATACATAAATATAAGCTGGTTTCTGTTAAAAGCTTAGGGGAGATATATTGATTCTTAGGGGGATAGAAAAGCTTAGAAATAAATAAAGACCAGGCAGAATTCAGAGTGTATCACAAGTACCCCAAAGTGAGTGTCATAAAGGAAATATGTGAATTATTATTTTGAGAATGAGTAGAATTTTGGTAGGTAAAATTGTGAAAGGGGAAAGGCATCTCAGAAAGAAAATACATATTTACATGTGCAAATATTCAGAGGCTAGAAAAGTTGAGATATTATTATTGAAATACATTTATTCCAGCTTGTTTAAATTTAATGAACCTTGTTAAAGAGTAGCAAGCTATAAGGCTAGGAAGCTGTCTTTTCCTGAGATTAAATTCATTATTTGGAGAAACACTTGTTCCTGCAGTAAACAAACCACAAATTTCAATGGCTTCACAATCAGTTTTTTTTTCTCATGAATATAAATTTCACAATATTTGTTTCTTATTGGTAGGTGCTCTCTTGGAAGTAATGATTTATGAACCCAGGTCTCTTACATTCTGTGTCGCAATTATTTTTACTGTATTGTAATTTGTTTTATGACCATACTGTGGATTATCTTGGTGAATGTTCCCTGCTCAATTGAAAAGAATGCATATTCAACTGATGTTGGGTAGAGAGTCCTATAAATGTCAACTAGGTCAACTTGGTTGGTGGTGTCATTCAGATTTTTCACATATTTAGTGATTTTCTGACTTCATGTTCTATCAATTACTAAGAAGATATTTGAAGTCTCCAACTATATTTGTGGATATGTCTATTCCCTACCTCAATTTTGTCAGTCTGGTTATATGTATTTTGAAACCCTGTTGTTGAGTGCATTCATATTTTGGATCCTTTACAATTTGTATTGCCCCTTTCCATCCCTAGAAACCTAGTTATTCTGAAGTGTACTGTAACCGTTGGGGAATTTGTAATTATGAATTCCAAAAATATAATTGGATCATGCCTGTAATCTGATCTGTGAATCTGGGCATGATTGAATTATGATTAGGGCGTTGACTGGGCCATATCAGTCAGTAGGGCATTCAGCCCCACCCCCTGGTGGGTGGGGAATTGAATATAAAAGGCAAGGCCAAGAACAGAGCAGAAGCAGATTTTGAGAAGCAGTTTTGATGTTGGAAAGAAGGCTCCAGGAGAAGAGAAGCGAGCTGTTTGCCTGATCGTCTACAGCTGACCTTGTGGAGGAAACAGGAGCTAAGCCCAAAGAGAAACGCAGCCCCGGGAAGAGAGGAACCCCAGAAGCCTGAACCCTGGCAAACGTCGGCAGCTGTCTTGCCCTAACACGTGGCAATGGACTGTGGTGAGAGAAGAAACTTAACGCTTTATGGCCTGGTATCTGTGGACTTCTACCCAAATAAATACCCTTTATAAAGACCAAATCAATTCCGGTATTTCACATTAGCACCCCTTTGGCTGACTAATACATGTACCTTGCCAGAAATTAATATAGTCACTCCAGTATTCTTTGTATTAGTATTTGCATGTTATATCTCTGCCATCCTTTTATGTCTGTTGATATAAAGTGGATTTCTTATAGACAACATATAATTGGGTCTTCCTTGTGTTTTTCTTGAAAATCCCTCAATGTCTGCCTTTTAAATGTAGATATTAGACTACTTAAATTTAATGGAATTATTGATACAGTTGTTACTATTTTTGTTTTATTTAGACAGCCAATTATTTTCACAGTGAATAAAAAGGAGAAATGTTCTTTAATATTTACTCTCATTTTTACTCCTTTCATCATTTTCCATTAATATGTGTAGTGTCAAATTCTTTCTCACATCATACTCTTTTACTCTCATAATTCTGAATTAGCCAGGTGTGTTATAATTCCAATGATACATATTTTTATAAGAGAAAGGAAGAGGGATACTTGAGATAGGCAGGAGAGGAGAAGACATGGGCACACAGAGGAGAAGTGATGTAAAGAAAGGGGCAGAGACTGGAATGATGCAGCTACAAGCCTAGAAACTCCAAAGATTGTTGGCCACCTCCAGAAGCTAGGAAAGAGCCATGGGACAAATTCCCCCACAGAGCCTCTAGAGGAAACTGACCTTGTCAACTCCTTGATTCTGGACTTCTGGCCTCCAGAACTATGAAAGGAATTTCTGTTGCTTTAAGTCAATCAGTTTGTGGTAATTTGCTACTTTAGCCATAGGAAATTGTACACTTTCTGTGGTGGTTTGAAGCTGTATGTACCCCCAGAAAAACAAGTTCTTCAATTTAATTTATTCCTGTGGGTGTGGACTACTGATGAGTCTACTTCAGTTAAGGTGTGACCCACCTCATTCAATATGGGTCTTAATCCTATTACTGGAGTGATTTATAGCAGAATGAAATTGAAACACAGAGAGAAAGCCACAAAAGCTAGAAGATAAGTCAAGGAAACTCGAGAGAGAAGGTAGAGACCAGCAGATGTCTCCACGTGCCTTGCTATGTGATAGAGGGGCCAAGGATTGCAGGCAGCTTATCTTCAGGAAGAAAGCCTCGCCTTGATGATGACTTGATTTAGACATTTTCCCAGCCTCAAAACTGTGAGCAAATAAATTCCTATTGTTTAACCAGACCTATTTCATGGTATTTGCTTTGAGCAGCCTAGGAAACTAAAACACTTGCCTATATATGGCCTTTAGGAATTTATAAATGTTTTAGTTTATTCCTTTTTACACATTTCAAAGATGGACATCTCTTCTCCATATGCTTTGCTAAAGGCATCCTATCTCTCCTCAGACCGGATTGTCATTCTTTGGAATTCTGCTAGGTTGTCTTCTAACACCAGTTCTTTTATGGGTTAAAGAAAAATTTGTAGTTTATCTTCAATTTTCTCTTTGTTAAGATAAAAGTGACCTTCTCTTGCTGCTTTCTACATTCAATTGACATTTTTTCTTTTTCATGAAATTTCCATATATAATCTCTAAAAGACACTCAAATTTTAAAAAGAGTGTGGGTTTGAACAAAAATTAATAATATATTATTATATTATATTTTCCCTTCTATATTATAAATTCAAACCCTCAAATTTACTGAACTTCGAGAAAAGAGACAATACATGCTTTCAGAGGAAATTCTGAATGGTCTTTGCGAGCAAGTGTCCACCGTTACTATGGAGGTGTCCTTCATCTGTGCACATGAAACACTGTTTGTTTTAGATTATATTCCATAGCACAACACCTCCCATTAAATTGGTGTTTCTTCTAAAAGGTAAACATCCAAGTAGGAAATAAACCAAAACATTTCAAGCTAGTAGTGGTCAGCATTTCTACCAAAAAGAATCAGTTCCCAGCATTCCTGTCCTGTAACTGACAGAATCAAGCCTTGGGCTGTATGAGCAGCTTCAGGGAAGTGGAGGCAGAAACCCAGGGCACTGTGAAGCCCACAACCAACTGCTCAAAGAGCCTTTTGTGAAATCACAGCTGGACACTCTCAGAAGAGCCTCTGGCAAGGACGCCTGCAGTACAAGGCTAAAAATGGATTCTACTTCCTCTTCATTAAAATAGAAAAGTCGTGCACTAATTTGACATTTCACACAGATACTTTTAATGTTATTTCCAAATGTTAAGAGAGCAATGCTGAGGTCAAACCGGTAAATTAATAGATTTTAATTGTCTGCCAGCCTATTTAGAATTATTTTAACTTTGTAGCTAATGGTGTCATTTATATCTGTATGTGATCTTTTGCCACATGGATGTTGCTGTATGAAACATCAGTATCACATACTACCTGCAGGTACATTCATTTTGTTAGTTTGTTTTAAGGTACCAGGACAGGGGATTGAATCCCAGATCTCCAGCACTCGATTACTGAGCCACATCGGCTCCCCTGAGTTGGTTTTTTCCTTTGTCTGTTTGTTGTTTGTTTTTTTTTGTTTTTAGGAGGCACAGGGGACCGAACCAGGGACCTCCCATGTGGGAAGCAGGCGCTTAGTGACTTGAGCCACATCCACTCCCTCATTCAATTTGTTTTACAATATGTTTCTGTTTGACTCGGCTTTTGAAATAGCAACTGAAACAATTACATTACTATAATAAGAAATGAAAACATAAAATTAACAATTTGAAGTTAATATTTACTAGTGGCCTCCAAAAATTAAATTAAAAAATTAATTTGTGAGTAAAACAACTATTTGAATATGCATAATCACTTAGTGGCATCAAAAAGCAAACTTTTCCATAATAAAAATTAATATTCAGCAAAACTTGATTGCAGCAAAACTTGCGTAAAAGCACAACTCAATTTCATTACTGTAGGATTGAAGAAATCATCAGAGAGTATGAAAATTTTCACTTTTAATGCATAAGTTAAGTAAGTAAAGAAAAGTACCAACAAGTTCTGAGACATAAAAAGGCAGATGCAAGACATTTAAATACTGAGCCAATGAGCTTTATGACGGTTATACAAAATACAGCACTGTGCATTACACTCAATAAATTGCATGTAGGACTGTACTACACTCATTATATGTATTTCTTTTTAAGGAGTTTCTTCATTTTCAATTCTTTCCATAAAAAATTTTTGTTTTCCCTTTGACTTCCACAGGCATCGCTTATATCCACAGTTATCACTAAAGTTTGAAAAAATTCTTGACTGATGCACTTCAGAATCAAACTCTGTCAGAAGACAGAGGTGGTGAGCTAGAAACAAGAGCTATCTACTAAGTTTCCTACCTTTGACTAACTCTGGCCAAGGCCAAATCATGAGTTTTGGTTTCATTGCCGCAGACTCTCCATTCAATACTTGTTTTCTTTCCCGGTGTCATCTCTGCTCCCTGGCCCAAGGGAACTCTGATTGATGTTAAGTCATCACACAGTTAAATATTTTTCCTCTCCTTCATTAATGTCAAATTACTCTCAATACAGCAGCCTAAAATATGTATTCCATTTCTAGGAATAAGCAGTTGGTTAAGATTTTAACATAAAATATACTCTCTTGGTTAATAGAGCAATAAAAATTTAGCTTTAAGAATTTCACAGGTTAGAGGTTTTAAAAGATATAAATTCAATAGTTTTAAATTCTCTCTGAATGATATAAATGTCTTCCTCTGCTTAAAAACACAATCGTGCCTCTATCCTTTACAAAATCTCTCTCACTCTGCATATGAAACAACATCACCAAGTCTCATAGGCTTTTTCCAATATTTGACAATGAAAAAACACTGTGCTTGCTTATGGTTTAAGCATATAATTTTTAAAAAATAATAGAAGTATTCAACTAAAAAGCTGCATCTTTCATAAGCACTTGGACAATAAACTGTTTTAGAAAACGAGCAGTAAATTCTCATCTCATACTTAACTGTCAAACACATTCACAAAGATCCTTGAAGATTTGGGAATTTCTAAAGTTGAAGTAGGTTTCTTGACATGATAATTTTCTCAGTAGTTCTCTTTAGAGAGATGGTTGATAGCTGAGCCCCCATCTCTGCTTGACCGACCTGAAAGACAATAGATGCTAAAATTGACTCTGTGAAATATTGGCTGAGAAAGTGAACCATGCCCATGTGTACTGTGAGGGTGAACTTTTACTAACAGGAAATATTGGCAAGCCATTACATAGTGGCTGTCTTTCAGGGAAATAGATGCACCATCTGCGAGGCTAAACTGAGATGACAAGCCTTTGAGGCAGAGCGAGTAAATGTTCAATGCATTTGGCAGATAAAGCAGGTCATAGATTGGTTTATTTAGCTCCAGTTTCACATAAACAATACACAAGCAGAAGCAATGAACCCCTGCTAAATTCAACAGGAAATTCCATTTGAGGTCATTTTTATGATAAAACATCAAATGGTCACCATTCTGCCACTCTAACTTTGTCATGTTTGTTTCTGTTACAGTGGCCAATATCTTTTGGTAGTTTAGATTGCAGAATCTATTTAAGCAACATATATTCTCTCCTCACAGAATAATCTGAACCATCGCCATTCCAAAACCAACCTAATTATTTTCTATAATAAAAGTAAATGTGTAAAGATAAAAATATAAAAAATGCTTTTTACATTCCTGAAAAAAGTAATAGTTGGCATATATCTCACCATGACAAAAATATACTCTCCTAGCATTCCACAGCCTTGTGAACATAGCAATCTTAAGCAGTTCCTTCAATGCCCCCATCAACTAATCATCCACAGACAGCAACCATGCATGTCTTGTTCCACCTTTGATCCTTAAGCAAAACTTTACTTTGCATTGGATAATTTAATGAAATACTAAGTTCCAGTTCTGCTTGACTTCTTGTATCTAGTTTATAGAATTTCATGCTATTTCTGGAGAGCAAATGCATATTTTCTTATTCAATTTTGATGAAAGAAGATGAACTGCATTTCACCTCCATTCTCTTTGTCAAGGTCAAAGCTCCAATATGATAAAGGCTTAAAGACAAATTTCTTCCGGTTTCCTATGATCCAAAGCAAAAAATTTTGAGTAATGACTTAATTAAAATTGTTCTTTTTGTCTTTGCACTATAAGAATATTTCATATTAGTTAGAATATAAGAAAGCAATACATTATGTAGAGCCAAAGGTCTCATTTCCTCCATTTAAATGTAAAAATATGAAAATAATTTACATGTGTTACTTACTTTACTCATTTCCCCTATTTTGGAAAACAATTTCTTAAAAAGTTTTCCTCTCCCTTAAAATGATTTCAATACTTTGTCTTATTTTGCTTTTACTATGGAATATTACCAGGCAATAATAAGATTGGTATAAACCTCAATTTATTGCTCGTGTCTTTTGCCAAATTTTAGTAACTAAACCTTTACTGCAATAGGTAGGATCAATTCACACAGGTATATGTATATGTATATTTATATGTATATGTAAATATACATCTACATCTGTATCTACCCATATCTATATATCTATATACACAAACACTTATCTATATCTAGATATACATATTTATCTCTATATACATATACATATACAACATATATTTATTATATACATATATTACATAGATATATCTATGTATATATGCATATATATAATGCTTTAAGGACATTGTATTAGTCAGCCAAAGGGGTGCTGATGCAAAATACCAGAAATCGGTTGGTTTTTATATAGGGTATTTATTTGGGGTAGAAGCTTACAGTTACCAGGCCATAAAGCATAAGTTACTTCCCTCACCAAAGTCTATTGCCATGTGATGGGGCAAGTAGGCTCCTGACATCTGTCAAGAGTTCAGGCTTCTTGGGCTCCTCTCTTCCCAGGGCTCTGTTTCTCTCCAGGCTCAGCTACTGTGCTCTCTCTCCACAAGGTCAGCTGTAGACTTTAAGGCAAATGACTCATTTCTTTTCCCCCCGGGCCTTCTCTCCTTCTTTGTGACCAATCTCCTCTGTGTGCTTACTTCCCAGGGGTCCAGCTCAAAAACTCCAACATCAAAACTAAAACTAACTTCTCTGCTCTGCCATGTAGTTTTATCTGTGAGTCCCCACCCACCAACACAGGCCAATCAAAGCCCTAATCACAATTCAATCACTCCCAGGTACAGACCAGTTTACAAACATAATCCAATATCTATTTTTGGAGTTCATAAACCATATCAAACTGCTACAGATATTATAAGTTGTTTCAATCTGAAATGAATAAAAATATATTTTTGGAATGACACTGATAACTGTAGGTAAGATCAATGTAAATGTTCAGTTACTGCTTGCATTTAATCTAGTGAGGAACACTGTTTCAAATATAATTAATGTAATTGATTATACAGTGGTTCAGGCTAAACTCATCATTTGGTCCCATTATCCTCTTGTGGTGTGTCTTAAGCTGATTTTTGTGGATTCTTTGCTGCATAATACATATCCCTTGTGGTGGTTTAAAGCTATACGTACCCCTGAAAAATATGTTCTTAAATGTAATCCATTCCTGTGTATATAAACCCATTGTAAGTGGAACATTTTGATAAGGCTACTTCAATTTAGGTGTGACCTATGTCAATCAGATATGGCCAGTGGGCAGCAAGCACTTGGAAAGAGTGTGGCTGCATCTCATCAAGCCCAGACGACAAAACATCCATCCATAGATGACTCTTAGACCTTGAAGTCTAATGGAGTATGCACTGCAGGGTTTCAAATGGTTTGGGACCCTTGATCCCTGTTTTCCTTCCAATTTCTCCCTGTGAAAAAGGGAATGTTTATCCTATGACTGTTCTCCTTTGTATTTTGGAAGCAGATAACTTGTTCTACAGACAGAGGAGAATTGTGCCTCAAGACAGATCACACTCAAAACCAATTTTGAAGAGACTTACAGCACTTCGTATTGTAATGACTGAAATGACTTAAGGCTTTGGAGATGGTGGGATAGAATGAATGCACTTTTGCGTATAGAAAAAAGTGTCTTTTTGGGGTTCAGAGGGTAGAATGTGGTGGTTTGAAGCTGTGTGTACCCCAGACAAACATGTTCTTAAACATAATCAATTCCTGTGTATGTAAACCCATTATAAGTAGGACATTCTTCTTAATCCTCTTACTGTAGTCCTTTATAAGAGAATGAAATATAAACAGAGAGAGAGAAGGCCACAGAATCAAGAAGCTATAATCAATGAACCCTGGAAGAGAAAGGAGAGACCAGCAGATGCTTCCATGTGTCTTGCCAGGTGGCAGAGAAGCCAAGGATCTCCAGCAGCCATTCTTTGGGAAGAAAGCATCATCTTGATGAAGCCTTGATTTGGACATTTTCTTGGCCTCAAATCTGTAAGCAAATAAATTCCCACTGTTTGAGCCAACCCATTTCATGATATCTGCTTTAAACAGCCTAAGAAACTGTAACATCCCCCTTCAGGGCTATAAGACCTATTCTCTCAGCCACTGGGAATGCTGCTGCACACTGTCCTCGGCTGTTGGTTCTTCCCTGGATTTGTCCTCTACTGAACAAGACTGCCTTACCCAAGTTCACACATCCCTCCAGGGGAAACTGCATGCAATGACTGTCCACTGTGAGGGTATACAATTCTGTCCCCTCACCCTAACTCAAGAAAACTCTGGAGTGATTTCAGCCTCAGTGTTCACTGAGGAGAGATCTCAGACTTTATCGTGATGGCATTACAGTCCAAATTCTCCCTCTGCCACATGCCACTTTTTTTCCCCTTCCCTCACACTGTGTTATTCCGAGAATATTACCAAATAAGTTTCCTGCATTCTAATCTCTGTTTCAAGGTATGCCTTCCGGAAAACCTTTTCTGCAATGGTTTGTCCTGAGAGGGGTCCAAGAAAGCAGATGTTATGATGGTATATTTGAGCTGGATTACCCACCACCCTGTTGGTAATGAAGACTCCATCACTGGTGGTATGTGAGCTTAGGAGCCCTTGGCAGTGTGGAGAGCAGTTGTTAAACTTCCGCTGGTGGTCAACTGGTATAGGATACTTATGGAATGAAATGCATTAGTGAATTTGATGAGAAATGTAGTGGAAACTAGTTCAAAGACAATTGAATTGGATAGCTCTTATTTAGGGGATTAATTGTGATTAAAAAAAAAATGGTATAAATGCCAGCAATCCCCCTTTCAACCTATAGGGACTCATCTTCTGAAGCTAGAAAGTAAATGAAACTGAAGATAAAACACAGACCTTAATAATGAGAGTGCCAGAGGAGGAAAAATTATCAAACTAGACAGGTCCGCTATTGTAAGGTCAGGATTATGATAGAAAGAATGGGGCCCTGACACATGAGATGGTGACATCTGGATTGATGCAGCTGAAAATCTTGCATCCCCCAACCCCATGCCCTCTCTATTGAAGAATAGTGAATCTCCCCATTTTCTGAAAATGATGCAAAGGACCTTGCAACAAAACTAGAGTTCCCTCAGGATCAGCCTTCACATTTCTCCTCTTGGTCATAGCATCCCAAGGTAAGGGAATCACTGAGGCTATAAGGGAGAAAAAGAACTATGTATGGATGGGCCAAGCAGATACATACCAGCAGGAGATGAGCAAGTGTGTATGGGTCTAGATGCTGGATCAAGAATGGATGGAAAAATATATTATTCTACACTTTATAGAAGAATCCTTGTGCAAACAAACAATTTTCTAAAGGGGATTCTATTAATCTACTATATCTTGGTGCTTGAAAAATGATCCTTTATGATAGATAAACAATAGGAAAAATTAGATTATTCAGTGCTTTCTACATTTCACACTTTATAAGAATCTTCAATCATGTAGGAGATAGAAATTGATAGGATAATATGTGGAGAAAAAGATGAAAGTAGATTCAAGCAAGAAAATCATCCACATATTTTCAATCAATACACTGAAATTATTTTAATTTTTTAACACAAAGATCTCATTGAAGTGTAACTTGCATAATAAACTACCCAGCTAACTGTGTTATTCTGAGGAAGATTTTTAAATTTTAAACTTTCATCGATATTACATGAGTTTGTCTTATCTTAATCAAACCCAAGCACTTAAAATACATGGAGAAGGAAATAAACTAATATTTAAGAACCCAGAATCTTGAATCCTACAATGATTTATTTATGGACCATCTGGTTGTATAAACCTGATATCATGGTCAAATGTGCTCTATATGCTTGGAATGAAAGAATTATTCTGATAGAAATGATTAGATTTTATGAATGAAATCTCAATGAAGCCAAAAACTTTAGGTAACAGACTTTTCTTTGAGGGAAAACAATTATACAGAATATAGATATATACCTATTGCATAACTTTGACATAGCAAGAGAGCCTTAAAACTGAATTTTATCTAGGAGATTTTAAATGCGAACAGATATAGTGACTATAACTTTCACTTTCTAGGGTCTTAGGGGGTGGCAAGAGCACCCAAGGGAGTATTGTCTTCAATTTTGTTAGTGCCACCATTAGTCATGTTTTTCCTCTACCTCTCCCTCTATCGCATGTCTTTAGTGGACAGATACAAGTGCATGTATAGGGTTAGATATGAGAAGGGATGGGGAGAGTGCAAAACAATTTTGGTTTATTTTCCACAAATTCTATAATAAGTACTCTTTATGTGGTAGCTAAAATAAATTAAATTTTTCTAAATGTTACCATTCTAAGGATCAATTTAAACTTCAGGTAATATATACTATCATATTTTCTATTAAATTTACATGCACACACACGTCTAATTTTGTTTTTTTAAAACAATTTATTGAAATATATATCACTGAAATATATATCATACATAAGCAATAAGTGTTCAGTAAACATTGTGAACTTACAAAACAAACATGCGTAACATCCTACAGGGCTCCCACATATCACCCTACCACAAATACTTTGCATTGTTGTGAAACATGTGTTAACAAATTATGAAAGAGCATTTTCAAAGTATTACTACTAACTATAATCCATATCTTCCTCCCCTATACATTTTTTAAAGGGTTTATTTATTTATTTAATTTTATTCATTTTTACCCCCCCTAATTTTGTTTTAAAATGCTTTCCTTTTGGACTCACTTGTCATTTATTTCCTTTGGAATTTGTGTCCATGTTAACAGGAAGTTAATGGTAAAGTTTCTCAGGTATATAATTTCATTATTTATAAAAGGGCATTCTAATTTACTTCTTGGTCTTGTGTCAAATTCTTATCAATGCTTTCTAAGAGATGTGGAGGGGATATAAGTGCCAACAAGTTCATTTTTTTCCTACTAAATAATAGGGCTGAGACAGTTTGAGATTATTTTATGAATTGCAAAAAGAGAAAGATTATGTTTGAAAACTAATCTATTCCTCTGGGTATTTAATTCAGTTGAGGGACATTTGATTAAATTACTTGATAAGATTGCTTTAGGGCTTTTGATTGGACTTTATTAGTGTCAGTGAGGCGTGACTCAGGTTGAGTCCCCACGCCCTTAGTGGGTCTGATATAAATGGACTCACATAGACAGAGGGAAAAAAAGGGAGCCGGCGTATTTTTGATTCTGCAATGAGGGAAAGCATTGCTTAAGCATGAAACCCCTAAGAAGCTGGGCGCACGGAGAAGCTCAACAGGAGACCAGCCCTGCTATATCCCTGATAGCTCACAGCTGAACTTGGTAAGAGAGCAGAACAGCCGAGATTGATATAGGAGGCCTGGAAGAAGAAAGGCCCTGTGCCAGCTTGCAGCTGAAATTGGGAAGAAAGTTGAGCAGTTGAGCCTGAGAGAGGAAGCTCAGAGGGAAAGGAAAAGACAAGGCAGAAATCTCCTGCCATCTTGCTTCAACACGTGGCAGCTGCCTTTGGTGAGAAAGCACCTCTTATGGTGCCTCAAGTTGGACTTTTCACATCCTTGGATCTATAAGCTTTTACCCTCAAATAAATGTGCTTTATAAAAGTCAACACATTTTTGGTACTTTGCATTGGCAGCCCTTTGGCAAACTAAAACAATGACAATCTCGATGATAGACAAAACTCAAAATGAAAAGTATTTTCCAACATGCAATCAATCACACAAGCCAAGGCAATTAAAAAATCTTTTGGGGACAACCTCAGTACATCACGGACAAAAATGTGATAAGTTGGAAATAAATCATATCTAAGGTTCCACATGTAGTAATATATGCTGAACATAGCATAATTCCAGGATAGCATTTACATATACTATGATTTAAATGGTGCTCCCTGCCATATAAATGGCAGCTTTGACCATGTGTGTGTTATGAACATCTATTATATCCATAGCAATGAAGACAAAGGCTTATTAAGGTCCACTCAGATACTTGACCTTTACACAATTACAAATACCATTCATCTTTGTTTACATCTTTTACTGCCTTGCAAATTAATAATTTTACCAAAAATTGAATAATATAAACTTGGATAATCTGTACAGCTATATTAGTATATACAGAAAATAGATAATGATTATGGCTTAAAAATTGTTTAATATACCCTAGAAGAACTTTGAAAGGGAAAACACTCAAATATTTGCAATTATTTAGTATATTCCCCAAAGGCAAATTTATGATTCAAATATTCTGTCACTATGCATGTGAGAAGTTTTTATATAACAATAAACCATAGAGGATATAGTAAAGAAATTTATTACTGTACCTATATGTTTATGTTCTCCAGAGTATAACAGAACCTATCAACAACCCTCAGTCCCCTGAGTCACTTATTTGTGCTTGCTCTGGCTTTGGGAAAACATAATACCACTTCTTCACTCTGGGTCACATGCTATTGAACTTTAAAACTGCTTCTGCAAGATAGGGCTCCCGACTCTATGCACACATATGTAACACTAGTGAGAGGATATGCCTTCTTATTATATGATGGATGTGATTGTATATACACATCCCCAGGACCTGAGATGAAGGGTTGGAAGGAAATCAAATATTATGGGAGCTATTAGGGTCATAAACATGTAGAAATTAAACAATACATTCCTAAATAACATATGGGTCAAAAAGAAATCAAAAGGGAAATTAGAAAATACTTTGAGATGAATTAAAATGAATCCACAGATCAAATCTTATGGAATTCAGATAAAGCAGTACTTGGAAGAACATTTATACCTGTAAATGCCTATATTTTTTAAAAAGACCTGTGTTTTTTTTTTAAAGGCATTTACAGCTATAAATGTCCTTCTAAGTATTGCTTTATTTGAAATCCATAGGAAAATTTAAAGTCTGTGTTTTATGATCAAGAAAGTGAAGACACAAGATCATCTTGATTGACACAGAAAAGGCATTTGACAAATTCCAGGATCCTTTCTTGATAAAAATACTTTGAAAGATAGGTATAGAAAGAAGTTTCCTCAGCATAATTAAGGGCATATATGAAAAATCCACAGCTAACATCACACTCAACGGTGAAATAATGAAAACTTTCCCTCTAAGATCTGGAAGAAGGTAAGGATGCCCATGTTATTCAACTTTGTGCCAGAAGTATTAGTTATTGGAGTTAGACAAGAACAATAAAGAAAAGGCATCTAAATTGGAAAGGAAGAAGTAAAACTTTCACTGTTTGCAGAAGACATGATCCTATATATAGGAAGCCCTGAAAAATCTACAAATAAGCTACTAGTGCTAATAAACGAGTTCAGCAAAGTGTCAGGATACAAGATCAATACCCAAAAGGCAGTAGTGTTTCTATACACTCATAATGAGCAATATGAGGAGGAATTTAAGAAAAAAAATCCATTTGTAATAACAACTAAAAGTATCAAATATCTAGGAAAAATTTAACAAAAGACGTAAAAGGAAGTGTGTACACAAAAGTACAAAACATTGCTTAAAGAAATCAAAGACCTAAATAAATGGAAGGACATTCTGTGTTCATGGATTGGAAGACTAAATATTGTTAAGATGTCAGTTCTACCCAAATTGATTTACAGGTTCAGTGCAATCCCAATCAAAATTCCAACAGCCTATTTTGCAGAATTGGAAAAGTCAATTATCAGATTTATTTGGAAGGGTATGGGGGCCCAAATAGCCAAAAACCCTTGAAAAAGAGACTGAGGTGAGAGGACTCACAATTCCTAACATTAAAGCATATTACAAAGCAAAGTATCACAGTATTCAAAAGAGCATGCTACTGGAACAAAAATTTATATACTTACCAATGGAATCAAATTGAGAGTTCAGAAATAGACCCTCACATCTATGGCTAAATGATATTTAACAAGGCTGCCAAGTCCCGATCAACTGGGAGAGAGTAGTATCTTCAAAAAATGGTGCTGGAAGAACTGTATATTCCTATGCAAAAGGTTGAAAGAGGACCCCCAACTCGCGCTTTATACAAAATTAATTCAAAATGGATCAAAGACCTAAATATAAGAACGAGAATGATAAGGAAGTAGTTACTTAGACTTTACACATAAAGTGCAAGCAACAAAAGGAAAATAGATAAATGGGAGCTCCTCAAAATTAAAACACTTCTGTGCTTCAAAGGGCTTTGTCAAGAAAGTAAAAAAGCAGCTTACACAATGGGAGAAAACATTTGGAAACTACATATCTGATAAGAGTTTAATATCCAGAATATATAAAGAAATCCTACAATTTCATAGTAAAAAGACCAACAACCAAATTTAAAAATGGGCAAGACTTTAATAAACATTTTTCCAAAGAGGAAATACAAATGGCTAAAAAGCACGTGAAAAGATGCTTAACATCACTAGTTATTGGGGAAATGCAAATCAAAAGCACAATGAGATACCATTTTACACCTAATAGAATGGACACTATTAAAAAAAACAACTACAAGTGTTGGAAAGGATATGGAAAAAAAGGAACACTCATTCACTGTTAGTGGGAATATAAAATGTTGCAGCCACTGCGGAAGACAGTTTGGCACTTCCTCAGGAAGTTAAGTATAGAATTTCCATATAATCTGGCAATCCCACTACTAGGGATATACCCAGGAGCAGAGCCACCAACAGACATTTGCACACTGATGTTCAGAGTAGCATTATTCACAGTTGCCAAAAGATGGAAGCAACCCAAGTGTCCAGCAACAGATAAATGGATAAGGAAAATGTGGTATATACATATGATGGAATATTATTCAGCTGTAAGAAGAAATGAAGTACTGGTGCATGTGACAACATGAATGAACCTGGAAACATTATGTTGAGTGAAATATGCCAGACACAAAAGAACAAATATTGTATGATCTCAGTAATATGAACTAAGTATAATAAGCTAACTCATAAAGTTAGAATCTAGAATATAGGTTGCCAGGAGGTAAAATGGGGATAATGATTGGGGAGCTGATGCTTAATGTTTGCAAAATTTCTATTTAGGTTGATTGTAAAAGTTTGGAAATGGATAGAGGTGACAGTAGCACATTACTGTGAGTATAGTTAATAGCACTGAATAATGTGTATGCATGTGGTTAAAAGGGGAAGTTTTAGGTAGTATATGTTACTAGAAGGTAAGATTGAGGATAAAACACGAGACTCTATAACATAGCGAACCCTGTGGTGGATGATGTCTGTGGTGAATAGTACAAATATAAGTGTTTTTTAATGAACTATAAGAAATGTAAGTCACTATGAAAAGGTGTTAATTATAGGGTGGTGTATAGGATAAAATACACTTA
>JAQZBX010026455.1:0-28929 GCA_029593785.1 Cabassous unicinctus | reverse complement strand
TTTGTGTTCTATTTTAACAGGCAATATCCACCTATTTGCTGCATTTCCTGACTATTCACCCTCTAGTATTCAATGTCTTCCCTCTTCCTCTTAACCACATTCTGTCCTTTCTTTATGACTAATTGCAGCAATTGCATCACTAGTGAAATATTCTTATATTATTCAAAGACATACTGCTCTCACCTCCTCTGGGCTGTCATTGATTATTAGCCATTTTCAAAGTTTGACCTATCAGCCATTTTCAAAGATTGGTTTTTTAAATCAATCTTTGAAAATGGTTAATTATCACAAATAGCTTTGCCTTAAAAACTAGAGGTTATAAGCACTTTGATATAACATACTTAGGGGTCATGCACATTTTTTAAAATCCCAGCATGATCTCAGTATATATCTTATACAATTTTATAGAGCTATTCATAATAATTCTTGATCAAATATCTGCTTAGATTTAGAGGAGGAAAACCCATACAATCTTGAACAATTAATTGAAGTATGAATCGTACTTATTTGATACTTGCTTTTGTTTTATTCTCTATAGCAGAGTATATGTGTGATATGAAAGAATCAAGTATAATTTCCATTGTATAAAAATGTTCTTGGATTAGTAAATGAAATACATAAAATTAAGTAAAACTTTAAACCTCAAACAATTGTTGATTTTAGATATCTTAAAATCAAATATTTTTTTAATATTTCATCACTAAGTTGAACTAATTGTCTTCGCCAAACAGAATGGATATTAGCGTTATATCTCTATTAGAGGAACCACTGTACTACTCAAATTCTGTCTTATTGAAATTGGATTAGAGGTTATACACAGCAGGGGAAGTACAGAGGGTTTGAGAGGTGGGTGTTAAGGGTTAGGTAGTTTTTATTTTGTTTACTTTTTGATTAAGGAAAATGCTCTAAAATTGATTGTGTTGTTATGGTGGCAAACAACTCTGTGTTAAAACCAATAGCCATTGAATGTACATATTGTATGGTATGTAACTATATCTCAATAAAATTGCTTTTAAAAACAAACAAAAATTCTGTCTGGTTAAAAATAGTGTTTCCTCATTATGTCTTACAAGAATTATGCTTTTTTTTGGACAAGACTAGAAGAGATTGTACGAAAATGTTAAAAATAAATTTTAAAATTTCTCAAACATATTAAACTGCAGTCTTTTTGTAGAATATGCTTTTTTTGACTGATACATTTGATGAAATCATGGTGAAAAAAAATTCTTTTTATTAAATAAGGAAGTATCCTTGAAATACAAGTAAAAGGATGGCATTTTTCTCTCATTTCATGCTGAGATATTTTGGGAAAATTGTGAGGAACTCATGATATATTTAAGTTGAATGAGATTAATGGATGGCATGCTTTCCCTGGTCTTGTGTAGATGAGACTATCAAAATCTAGATATGACCAAAAATTGATTTTGGCATTATTTTTCTTGAAGATACTATAGTTTGCTTCTTAGAAAAAAAATGAGGAATATACTCCTCTAGTCTCTCTTCCTTAAAAGTCATGGTTGTATTAAGAACTTAGCCAAATTACCTGACAGTTATGTTCTGATTAATTTCTCATAAAATCTCTGCCAAAATTTTAGCAGAAATATGAATGGATAATCCAACTTTAAATAGATCCTCCTTTAAAATTCAAGGCACAGCAGAAGTGTGGCTAAATTTGTTAGGCTTGAATAACTGGTACTTGTGAAAATACTTGGCAAGTTATGTATCATTTTAAAACCAGCCTGACAGTAATAATGCATGCAATAGAGATGACTGGAAGACTGGAGGAATTTCCTTTCGACAAAAGGAAATGAAAAGACTTTCATTTTATTAGAAAAGAAAGAAAAAATGCTGGCAGGGAGATAAGGAGTAATCAATGACAAAAATGATATCATTAGCTCTCATTCAATGGCTACTGTGGCTGTTTGACTGCTCTCTGCCACTTTAATTTCAGGGTAGTTGTGCACGGTAGGTAAGGCATCCTATAGTCGTGGTATAGACAATTAGTTCTGATATAGTACATTTGCCAGTCTTTCTTATCTATTTGTCCTAGGGAATATTTAGATTAGTGGCACAACAGAGCTCGATGAAGCTGTTGTGATGCCATAGCTGCTAATTCACTCTTAATCTATAGCAAAATGGGGGCTCACAATCTGAGATTTATAGTAAATTGGCCATAAAGTCTGGTCGAGATATTTCAGATTTCCATGTGAGAGGATCCTACTGGGAATTATTTAATGCAAAGGACTGCTGCCCTTTGAATAATAATACATGAAGATATTTGTTTTATTCTTCTCCACTGATGTTGGCCCCAGCAATGAACCAATTGGAGGCTGTCCCTGCTTTTGATCTTCCCTGAACCATGACATTTGTCCATCATTCTATGGTGATTTTACTGGTTCATAGATGGCTAGAGGAAAATGAATTGCTCTTCCTCCAGTCTGTAGATACATCTTCTGTTTGGAGAGAGTGTACATTTCTCCTATGCAGGAACATAGGGTGAATCTTTTGTATATTCATTAGAAAATCAGAACACACATTCAGCAACAACTGAAAAATCTTAAAGCAAGGGGTTACAAGATGGAAAACCCTTAGGCAAGAAGGCTGGATCATGTAAAGAAGTTCTAATTGTTACATTTATGCTGTTATTCTAATGCACTCATGTAAGTTGGTATTTTTCTTGGCTTAGGATTTTGCGAATCAGATCCATAGACCTATATGCTAACAAAAATAAATCTTCTGTCCAGAACTTGTTGTAACTCATTCTTAGTAAATTTCTCAAGTATAGTGTACTTAATGACTGGCTGATGGGCATTGTGACTGCTACCAAGGCTTTCCTATTCAGTTATCTGCTATCCTTCTTTAAAGAAATAAGATTCTGAGTAATATTTGGGTAATCTAGGCACCTTTATAAAATGTATATATATATATAATAACATTTATGTAAACAAATGCACATATATGCATATGTATTTATATATCATTTTACAAATAAAAAAAAATTAAAAAAAAAAAAGAAACAAGATGGTGCCACCAAATGCTCACCAACCCCCTAAACAAATGAGGAAGGAACAATGAGTTCCTCCTATATCTCGTATTCCAATCCATTTTCCATACTTCCCTTAAAAAAGAAAAAAATCTCTCCCACAATCTTCTCAATATAATATATGGCAACTCAGTTGCATAGTCAGCACTGTAGAACAATTTTGACTGTTCCTCTTCACATCTCATATAAGAGTAATTTGAATTTTCTGTGTGCTCCAATTACACATAGGATTCATAAACTGATGACTCTGGCCCAAGTTACCATCAATCTTGACTACACTATGAAAGTAAACTCCTCAGTAGTTTCCTGAATTCTTGTACTCCAACCAATCATCTCTTAGCAATGTGCCCATACAGATACTGATATGCCACACATTTGTTCAGAACAGAAGTTTTAATCACCTTCAGAGAATAAGCTTATTCTTTAAATCATGAATTATAGAAATTCTGTGATTTGGCCTCCTTGAATACATCGCTAAACCTCTCCAACTCCCAAACTTCTGTAAGGCCTCTAGTTGTTTTTGCTGTTTGTATTAGTTTCCTAGTGATGCCTTTCAAAATGTTCACAAACTGGGTGGCTTAATACAACAGAAATATATGGTTTCACAGTTTTACAGGCTAAAATTCTGAAGAAAAAAAAACTGCCAGCAGAACCATGTTCTCCTGTTGGCTCAAGAAGATTTTCTTTCCTTGCCTCTTCCTAGAGTCTAGTGATTACTGGATACTTAGTTTTTCTTGGCTTATAGTAGCATAACTCCATTCTCTGATTCCTTGTCATATAACCTCATCACCTGTGTCTCTGAGTGTCCAAATTTCCTCCTTATAAAGACAATAGTCTTATTGGGGTAGGACCCAACCTGATCTACTTTGGTTTTATCTTAGCTGATTACATCTTCAATTTCCAATTACTAAATAAAGTCACAATCTTAAGACTTGAATATATCTTTTGGAGGAGGTACAATTCAACTTTCAACACTGATTACAAGCACAACGGATGACATGCTGCCTGAGGCTTTTAACAATGATAAGTTCTCTCTACCTGTGATATATTCTTCCTAGAACCCTCCCTAGTTCATTCCTTCCTCTCTCCAGAGCTTCACTCTCATATCACCTTCTCATGAGACTTTTCTTAGCTGTCATTTTTTTTCTTTATTTTTAAAGTAGCTTTAGATTACATCAAAAATATAGGGGATTCCCATATACTTTATGCCCTCCTTTTCCCACACTTTCCCCCATTAACAACATCTTTTGTTAATATGGTACATTTGTTACAATTAATGAACATATATTGAAGTATTGCTACTAAGCATGGTCTGTAGTTTACATTATGGTTCACACTTTGCACCGCACAATTTTATAGGTTTAGATAAAATTTATAAAGACTTCTATCAGTCATTGCAATATCATGTAATCGAATCTAATGTCCTCAAAATTCCCCATAATACACCGACTCTTACCTCTCCCTGATCTTAGAAGCTCTAGTGACCACCATCTTTTAATTAAATTATAAGTTCTTCATTACTAAGAATACTAATATTTCTTCATTATTCCATAGTTGCATTCCCCTTTATGTTTGTTTGTTTCTCATTTTTGAGGATTTTGGGAAGGTGATGCAAAATTTGATTGTGATTGATAGGGAACTTATGTCCAATAGGGCAGAAGGATAAATCTGTCTTGCTTGCAATTGTAGATAGTCTCTGTTTCTTGGAATGGTCATTGTCCATCATCATCCCCTTGTTAGTTGCCCTGGGTGAATTCAGTGACCTGGAGAGTAGGTGTTGGCTACAACTCTGTTGAGATTCATTGTTCAACCAGCATATAAATAGATAAGGACCACCTCATGGGGCTGATTTCTTGGGTTTGTCTGCCCTGCCTATAGTGTTCAGATATCTCTAGAACTCTCAGAAGAAACATTAACTGAGTAACTTTTTACTGTAGTAGTCAGTAAGATCCTCCTGATCTTGGAGAATTATAACCCCTGAAATAACCTCCTGACTCACTTTAGAATCCTTTAGCCATAAAAACTCATTTGTATTTAATATTTCCTCCTTTTGGTGAAAGCCTTTTAAAAAATGCATCCTTATTTGGTGCCTGATAGTAATACCTTGGTACCAGGAAGTTTCATCCCTGGGAGTTATGTCCCACATCAGGGGGAGGGTATATGTTTAGTTTGGCTTAGAGAAAGCCCACATTAGAGCAACAAGGAGGCTTTCAGGAGGTAACTCTTAGGCAATATATAATAGTAGGCTAAGTTTCAATTTCACAGGAAGAAGGTTCATAAGTACAAGCATCAATATCAAGGACCTGGCATATTGGTCTGTCCTCCTTCGCTAGGCACCGCCCATGTACTCTAGAGATTCTTAACACTCTATGAAAGAACGTAGCAGTACACTCCAGGGTGAGAGTTCAGTATTCCATAGTTATTCTGTAGGACTCCACCCACTGAAACAACACTCCATGACTACATGAACACATGCATATTCCTTAGAGGCATGCCGCAGTTGTACCCCTTCCCACACATTTCCCCACCATTGATGCCCTGCACCAATGATCCTTCCCTAACACATTTGAAACCCTTCTGCAATCCAAAACCTCACTTCAAACAAAGCCAACAAAAATAATAATAAAATAAAATAATTTTAAAAACTTTTTTTGCATTGTGCCTTTCATCACCATAAGATCTGTTATTTTATGTATATTAATGATTTCTTCTGTATGTTACCCCAGTATCTTATTTTTTTACTTTATTTTCCAAAGAGTGTTAGGTTACAGAAAAGACATAGAAAATATAAGGAATTCCCATATACCCCAAACCCTTCCTGCCCATATTCTCCCCGAACAATAACATCAAAAGTGTATGGTACATTTGTTACAATTGATGAATGATTATTGAAGCATTGCTACTAACCATGGTCAATAGTTTACATTATGGTTTATCTTTTGCACCATATGCTTTTATAGATTCTGACAAAATGTATGATTGACTTTATCCATCATTGCAAGATCATGCAGAACAATTTCAATGCCTAAAAATGCCATATATTCCACCCATTCTTCCCTCCCCCTCCTTTGGAACCTATGGCAACCTGTAAGTTTCAATTTTTGAAGAATAACGCTCATAGTTACATGCATTACTATTGAAAACTTAACATACTGGTCTGTTTCCTTTTATTAGGCACTGCATATATACTTGAGATGTTCTTGCCCATTTATTTGAGTACATAGCAGTTCTTCCCAGAAACTAATAATATTTCCTTACTTTTTGTGTGGGTCTTCATCCACTGAGATAACAACCAATGCCAAGATGAATACATTAATATTCCATAGAAGCATGCCCCAGATGCACCCTTTCCCACATATCCCCCCACAACCAAAGCCCTGCACCGTGACCCTCCCCTACTATATTTGCCAAAAAAACATTCCCACCATTATACTTTCAACCACAGACCTACAAACACCCAGAGTTCATCTGTTTCTTCCTCCTGCCATGAGCCCAGTTCCTTGAATATCCAACACAACTGCCCAATTCTGCTTACTCTCACATTCCAGCACCATCGATCTTACTCACATCCTTGTACCACCATCACCCACATGAACCACCAAACCACCCCATCCATCTTATCATATTTTTTTACCATGTTGAGCATCAACTCATCACACTCTACTCTTTTTCTCTCTCCTGATAAGCTACTTTCCAGACTCTATCTTTGTGCGTATGCTCAATAGGCTTAGGCTCTATCAATGAGGTTATGCAATATATGTCCTTTGATGATTTACTTACTTCATTCAACATAAGGTCTTCAAGATTCATTCATATTGTCATGTGTCAATACTTCATTTCTTATTATAACTGAGTAATATTCCATTGTATGTGTATACCACATTTTGATTATCCATTTTTCTGTTATTGGACAATTCGGTTGCTTCCAACTTTTGGCAATAGTGAATAATGCCGCTATGAACATTGTGTTTATATATCTGTTCAAGTCCATATTTTCAATTCTTTTGGGTATATACCCAGCCGTGGGCTTGCTGGATTATATAGCAATTCTATAGTTAGTTTACTGAGGAAACTCCAAACTGTCCTCCAAAATGGCTGCACCACTCTATATTCCAATAAGCAGTAGGTGAAGTTTCCCATTCCTCCACATCCTTTCTAACACTTGTAGTTCTCTGTTTTTCCTTTTCATACCCACCAGTCTAATAGGTGTAAATTGATATCTCATTGTAGTTTTGATTTGCATTTCCCTATTAGCTAGTGATGATGAACATCTTTTTCCCTTTATTTTTTTAAAAGATGCTTAGTTTACATACATGTTACACAAAAAAATAAGGATTCCTGTATGTCCCACTCCCCACACCTCCCTCACCCACCCACATAAACATCCTTCAGTAGTGTGGCACATTCATTGAATGTGGCACATTCAATGTGTGGCACATTCAATGTGTGGCACATTCATTGAAATTGATAAACATATCCTCACCTCAATCCTCACCTCCTTGTTAGTTTCCTGGGTGAATCCAATTAATTGGAGAGTAAGTGTTGCAACTCCACTGAGGTTCTGGTCCCAGCTGGCACATGGATAGCTGAAAGACTCCCGTCTCTTGATGTACACCTACAAACTCCAGCACCAAGTATAGGTTTAAATAGAAGGGACAAATGAGCCATGTGTAGGGAAGATATAATTGAGTCCAACTCTATCACTCTCAGGAGCACAAACTCCAAAGTAGGGCCTACAGGCAAGGCATTGAACTCTGGAGCTATCTGCCCTGACCATTGGACCTGGGTGTCTCCAGAGCCCTCAGGAGCCCCACTATTTAGTAGTAATATGAATTAAGCAAATTGAGCAGACTCAGAGAGCTATTGTCTCGAAGATAAGATGTAGGAAATAGAAAGGGAGAAGGTTGTGAGCCAACACCCTTATGGATGTAATCTATGGTAAGGTGAAAGTGTATACTTGCACATTGAAGGGATATGACAGGATGACATAGACTGCACATCTTTTCATGTGATATTTATCCATTTGTATTTCCTCTTTGGAAAATTGTCTATTCAAATCTCTTGCCCATTTTTTAAATGGATTGTTTTTCATTTTCTTTTTGATTTGTAAGAATTCTATATATATGCTGGATACAAGGCCTTTATTGGATAGGTTTTACCAAAATATTACACCCATTGAATAGGCTGCCTTTTCACTTTCTTGACTAACTCCTTTGAAGTGCTAATATTTTTAATTTTGAGGATGTCCAATTTATCTATTTTTTATTTTCCTGCTCATGCTTTGGCAGTAAAGTTTATAAAACCATTTCCTACTACAAGATCTTCTAGATGCTTCCCTACATTATATTCTAGGAGATTTATTGTCATGGCTTTTATATATAGGTCTTTGATCCTTCTTAATTTAATTTTTGTATAGGGCATGAAATAGTGATCTTCTCTCATTCTTTTGGATATGGATATCCAGTTCTCTCAGCACCATTTCTTGAAGAGGCCATTGTGACCCATTTGAGTGGGCTTGGTGGCCTTGATGAATATGAGTTCATGTTATATGGGAGGCTGTATATTAGAATTCTCAATTCAGTTCCACTTGTCATTACGCCTATCCTTGTGCTAATAGCATGCTGTTTTAAACAATGCAACTTTGTAGAATGCTTTAAATTCAGTTAGCGTGATTCCTCCAATTTCCTTTTTCACTTTCAATGTTTTTTTGGCTATTCAAGGTTGCTTGGCCTTCCAAATAAATTTCATCATTGACTTTTCCAATTCAGTAAAAAATGCTGTCGTAATTTTTATTGGGATTGCATTATATCTGTAAAGAACTTGGGTATGACAGACATCCTTATGATGCTTAGTATTCCAATCAATGAATATGGAATACTCTTCCATTTATTTAGTTCTTCTTTGATTTCCTTCAACAATGTTGATAAGTTTTCTATGTACAAGTCCTTTACATTTTTAATTAAGTTTATTCTTAGATATTTGATTCTTTTTGTTGCTATTGTAAATGGAATTTTTTTCTTGATTTCCTCCTCAGATTGCTCTTTATTAGGGTACAGAAATACTTCTGATTTTTGCATATTAATCTTATAACCTGCCACTTCACTGAACTCATTTATCAGCTCTAGAAGCTTTGTTGTAGATTTCTTAGGGCTTTCTATGTGTAGGATCATTCCATCTTCAAATAGTGAAATTTTACTTCTTACTTTCAAATTTGGATGACTTTAATTTCTTTCTTTTCTTGTCTAAGTGATGGAACAAGTATTTCTAACACAATGTTAAATATGAGCAGTGACAGTCATCATTTTTGTTTTGTTCTAGATCTTAGAAGGAATGCCTTTAACATTTCACCATTGAGTAGGATGTTAACTGTAAATTTTTCATACATATCCTTTATTTTGTTGAGGAATTTCCTTCTATTCATATCTTTTGAAGTGTTGTAATCAAGAAATGATGCTGTATTTTGTCAAATGCTTTTTCTCTATCAATAGAAAGGATTATTTGAATTTTTTCTTTTGGTCTGTTAGTTTGGTGTATTATATTGACTGATTTTCTCATGTTGAACCATCCTTGCATACCAGGGATGAAACCCACTTGATCATGGTGTATAATTTGTTTGATGTGTGGTTTAGCTCACATTTTGCTGAGGGTTTCAGCATCCAGTTTCATTAGAGAAATTGTTCATTTCCTGTGGCTTCTTTATGTGGCTTTGGCACTAATGTTGGCATCATGGAATGAATTAGCAATGTTACCTCCATTTCTATTTTTTGGAAGAGTTTAAGTAGGGTTTCTGTTAGTTCTTTCCAGAATGATTGGTAGAATTCATGTGTGTAGCCATATGGTCCTGGGATTTTCTTATTTAGGAGGTTTCTGATGAGTATTTCAATGTCATTGTTTGTGTTTAGTCTGTTGAGTTTATCAATTTCTTCTTTTGTCAATGTAGTTTGCTTGTGTTTTTTAGTTTGTCCATTTTATTTAAGTGATCCATTTTGTTGGCACACAATTTTTCAAAGTATCCTCTTATGATTCTCTTTATTTCTGTGACATCAGTGGTGATATCCATTTCTCATTTTTTAAAAATCTGTTTGCTTTTCCTTTTTTTTTTTCTTTTTTTCTTTTTTGTCTAGCTCAGGGTTTGTAATTTTTATTACTCTCAAAGAATGAGGTTTTGGTTTTGTTAATTTTTCTGGTGTTTTGTTTATTCTTAGTTTCATTTAGTTCTGCTCTAATCTTTGTTATTTCCTTCTTTCTGTTTGCTTTGTGATTACTTTGTTGCTATTTTTCTAGTTCCTCCAAATGTGCAGTCAGGTATTTGATTTTAGCCATTTCTCCTTTTATAATGTAAGAATTTATAGCTATACATTTCACTCTCAGCACTGCTTTTACTGTATCACATAGGTTTTGATATGTTGTCTTTTAAATTTTGTTCATTTCAATGTGGTTTTTTTTTTTATATCATTTTTGCAATTTCTTCCTTGACCCACTGATTGTCTAAGACTGTGTTGTTTCACTTCCATATCCTTGTGTTTATATTGGTTTTCTGCTCTTGTTAATTTCCAGCTGCATTCTGTTGTCCTCAGAGAAAATACTTTGTATAATTTCAATCTTTCTAAATTAGCTGAGATTTGTTCTGTGACCTAGCATAGGCTCTATCCTAGAGAGTGATCATTGTGTGCTCAAGAACAATGTATATCCTGCTGTTTTGGGGTGTAATGTTCTATATGTATCTATTTTGTCTAGACCATCTAATGTGTTATATAAGGTCTCTGTTTCTTTATTAACCCTCTGTTGAAATGGTCTTTCTAATGGTGATAATGGTGTAATAAAGTCCCCTACAAAAAATTTTAAGGTGTTTATTTCTCTCTTCAGATTTTCCATTGTTTGCCTCATGTGCTTTGGGGCATCCTGGTTAGGCTGATAAATGTTTATGATTGTTCTTTCTTCTAGATTGATTATTCCTTTTATTAATGTATAGTGTCCTTCTTTGTCTCTTACAATAATTTTGCATTTAAAATCTATTTTGTCCATTAGTATAGCTACTCCCATACTTTTTTTATTATTGTTTGCATGGTAAATTGTTTTCCAAGCATTCACTTCCAACTTCCTTGTGTCCCTGGGCCTAAGGTGAGTTTCTTTTAGATAACATATAGAAGGGTCATATGTTCTTATCAATTCTGCCAATCTTTGTCTTTTGATTGGAGACTTTAATCCATTTCTATCACTGTCAAGGTAGTTTTAACAGTAACCATTTTTTATTTAAGTTTATATATGTCATATTTTGTTTTTATTTACTTTTTATCTTTTTAGTTATTCATACTAATAATCCTTTCTACACTTTCTCTCAACCCTCTATTTCCTGAATTTCCTATCAACCTGCACAATTCCCTTAGTATTTCTTGAAGAGAAGGTTTCTTGTTGACAAATTGTCTTAATTTCTGTTTATCTGTGAATATTTTAACTATCCCTCATTTTTGAGTGTCAACTTTGCTGGATACATAATTCTTGGCTAAAAGTGCTTTTACTTTTCTTTAGCATCTTAACTATGTCATACCACTGTCCTCTTACCTTTTTTGGATTCAGATGAGAACTCAGCACTTAATCTTATCTGGCTTCAATTTTATGTGATAGATCTCTTTTGTCTTGCTGCCCTCAATATTTTTTGTTTGTCTTCTGCATTTGACAGTTTGATAAGTATATGTCTCAGGGTATGCCTGTTAGGATTTATACTCCTTGGAGTATGCTGTTCTTCCTGTATATGTATATCCATGTCCCTCAAAAGGGTTGGACAATTTTCAGTCATTATTTACTCCAACACTCCTTTTGCCCCCCTTTCTCTTCTCTTCTCCCTCTGGGATGCCTATAATGCATATGTTGTGCATTTCATGTTGTCATTCAATTCCCTGAGTCATTGCTAAATTTTTTTATACTTTTATCTATTCTATTTGTGCTATTTCATATATGCTATTTTTGATGTCACTAATTCTTTCCTCTGCCCATTCAAATCTGCTGTTATGTGCTTCCGGCATAATTTTAATTTCTTGCATTTTGCCATTAATGGCCATCAGATCTGTTATGTTTACATGTATGTTTATAATTTCTTCTGTATATCCTCCCAGTTTCATCTTAATATCCTTTCTCTCTTCCTTCAATTTATTAAATTGATTCATGATATTTATTTGGTCATCTTTGATTATCTGTTCTGCATTCTGCATCTCCTTCTGTATTTTAGTTTGTTCATTGTACTGGGTCATGTCTTCCTGTTTCTTACTATGGCATGTAATTTTTTTCTGGTGTCTAGTCATCTGCTTATTTTGATGTGCTAAATCTGATGGTTAGCTTCTCTTTCTACTTTAGAGATTTATCTTGTTTTGTTTTGTGATTTGGGTCTTCTTTGACCCTCAGTCCCACTTATTCTACATTCTTGTAGTTTCCCATGTGCTTTTAATTCAAACAACAGTGTAGTCAGGAGGGAAGTATTACAAAGGATGTGGAGGGGGCATTTAATTAATTCCTGTAAATGCACAAGCACAAGCCCAGGATAAGATGTAGGCTCAGTAAGGACAGAGAAGACCCTATATTTCATATTTGTCTCAGGTTTATCTTCTTGATCTTTTATAATTTAAAAAGTACCAATTTTTAAGTGGAAACCATCAAAAATTCCAAACATAAGACCAATTAATTTTGTAATGATTGAATGGTGAATGGTTTTTTCCCTGTATGAGACAGCCTATCTTGGTTTTCAAAGCTTTCAAAACCAGACAATGAAGAGTCATTTTGCAAAGACCATGAATAGTGTTTGTTGCATTGGCTTGATTTTGTTAAATCCTTGCATTCAAGGAAATCTGTCATATCAATAGTTGAATACAAACTTAAGGAACAGACAGCTCATGGGCTAATTCACAGAGTTAATATTTTAAATTATTATAATATGTAGAATGGAACAAAAATTAAAAGAAAAAACATAGAAATAGGAAATGATGGTTGATTCAAAGAAAATCAGAGATAAAAATCCAAAAATCATCAATGCAGAAGATAAATTTTAGATATACCAGACAAAAATGGTCCTTTGCATGCTCAAGAAGATAAAGAAAAAAACAGAGAATGAAATAAAAGGTATTAGGAAACCAGTGTGGGAACAATATGAGATTTTTAGAAAAGATAAACTTTAAATAGGAACCAAAGAGAAATACTTAAGTTGAAGAAAACAGTAACTAAAATTTAAAATTCCCTAGATGATAGAAATAGCAGATGAAAGCTGGCAGAATGGAGAATCAATGATCTCAAAGACAAGAAAATTGAAAAGATTCAGGGTGAGGAGGAAAAGGAAAAAGAATTTTTAAAAAGCATGAAAAGAATCTTATAGATATATGGACCACAATTAAGCATTCCAATATATACATTATGGGAGTCTCAGAAGAGAAGAAAGAGAGAAGAGAGAAAGGAATATTCAAAGAAATGATGGCAGAAATCTTCTCAAATGGAATGGAAGTCATGAATATGTACATTCAAGAAAGCCGTAGTGCCTTGAAATTATGTACCTCACATAGAATGTCACATAGATTGCACATAGTGTCAAATTCTTTCTTTTCTGTGTTCCATTGACTATGTGACAGAAAAAGACAAGGACCAAGGATGCCTAACAGCCAGCATCAGAATGCCACAGTCTACTGGAGGAAATCAACATCTTGCTGATATCTCAATTTTGTAATTTTTCTAGCCTCAAAATCATGTTCCAATAGATTCCCATTTTTTTAAGTTAAAACATTGTATGTTGAATATTTTAGCAGCTAAGAAGCTAAAGAAAGATCAATGAACCCCAAACAGGATAAAATAAAAAAAGAAGAACACCCAGGTATATAATAGACAAATTGTGAATGCCAAGAGAAAAGCCTCACCTTATGTACAAAGGAATTTCAAGAAAATTAAGTACTGATTTCTGATCAAAAACATGGAGGCAAGAAGGCAGTGGGACAAATGCTAAAAAAAAAAACACAATTGTTTCCTGTAGTGCTTTGGAACTATGTACTTCAGAAAAAAACATATTGATAAACTTAAACTTTTCCTGTGTATGCAAACTTATTGTTAAAATGGACCTATTGGGATTGCTTCAGTTACAAGGTGGTGGCCCATATCAATAAGGATGGGCCTTAATCATATTACTGGAGTCCTTTAAAAAAGGAATGAAATTAAAACAGAGAGAAAACTATTGGAAGCAAAAGCTGAAGGTAAAAAGAATCCTGAAGACAAGGGAGAGACCAGGAGAGAACATCATGTACATTTCCATAGAGTATTCCAAGATCAAATATCACAGTAAGCCAGCCCCAGAATGTCAGTCTTTAGGAAGAAAGCATTACCTTGATGACACCTTGATTTTTCCTAGCCTCAAAAGAGTGAACTAATAAATGCCTATATTTTACTACAAATTGAATATTCACAAATGTTTTGAAATTAAACTCAAAGCTCAAACAACTAATGGTCCAACAAGAATCATAAGAGAAATAAAGAAAATCTTCAGTTGAATGAATCTGAAAGCAATACATACCAAAATTTGTAGTATGAGGAATTTATTAATATAACCCTAAATATTTCATTAAAAAAGAACAAAGATCTCAAATAAGAGAACTTCTCTCACCAATAGAGGATCTAGATAAAGTGAGCAAACTAAACTCAGAGCCAAGGGAAAAAAATACCTAAGATTAGCATGAACATAAATAAGGAATAAAAGAAAAACGATAGACAGAATTAACAAAGCAAAAGTTGTTTTTTTAAAAACTAGACCTACAAAAAATAAAAGAGACAAAGAATAAAAAAGAGATGGTGCAAATAATTAAATCATAAATGAAAAGAGGATCATTACTGCTGATGGCACAGAAGTAAAAGGGATTATACAAGAGCACAATGAGCAACTCAGTGACAAAATTAGATAACCTAGATGAAATAGACAAATTCCTAGAAACATCCAACCATCTACTCTGACTCAAGAAGAAATAAAAGATCTCAATAGATGAATAAGAAATAAATTGAACTGGTAATCATAAACCTTCTAAGAGGGAAAATCCTGGGAGCAGAGGGATGTGGAGTTAGTTTCTATAAGGTGCATTGTGGGAACACAGGACCAGACACAACAAAAACTTTCAGCAGATGACTGCTTTATTACTTATGTCGCACAAAAGGTACAAAAGAGCAGAGCAAAAGATCTCATCATGGCCCATCCCACAGGGAGGCCAACTTCTCAGATTAATACTGGTGGATGGCAGCTCTACACATACCACTACATGCCAGAGAGAAAACATGCCTGTATTTATACACCCTGTATTTATACCCTGTATTGGGTATTTATAGCACCCAGGGGAAGGTGCATGCAACTGAAAGCTACTGCCCTGATAAAGAGCTGGAATTTCTTGTTCTTGGTTTGTGATTTAAGATATTGTCAAGCTGTTCCTTCACTTGGGGTCATACCTTGAGATTGTGGGAGAAAACCATTTTAGTACACTTGCCATTAATAGCCTGGTGTGACCCATTTCAGAATAGCCCCTAATGCCCTTTTTAGGGCTCTGGCTTATAGTTAATATCTTTTTTGGAAAATAAGAAATTAATCCCCTGTAATGAGAGAAGTATTCCATCTTCTTGTGCCTATAATTTCATGGTTTCAGAATTTCCATGTCCAATTTGGTGGTGGCTCCAACAAGTTGCAGAAGCAGCCATGGGAAGTTCAGTTATTTCAAAGATGTCACTCAGGGTATGTTCATAGTCCTCATCCTCCAGACAGGTCTCTTCTTCTTCCTTTCTCCCAGGAGGAACTCCAGCCTTGTCAAATGAGAAAAGCATCTTAGTGCATCCTTTTTCAGCTGGGTGAATCCAATAATATTCATTGTGACACTTGTCATTCATATGCACAGCAACATGTGTAACAGACAGTGCTTTTCTATTCCATTAATTGTTTCCAAAGGTCATGGTCCCAAAACTGGGTTTTCTAAAAAAATAATTTGTTAAAATTTATTTTCCTTTTTTATTACATTTTAATTTTAAAGAAGCTTTAGATTACAAAAATGTTACATAAAAAATATAGGGACTGGGAAGCAGGAGTGGCTCAGTCGATAGAGCCCCCATTTACCATATGGGAGGCCCCAGGTTCACTTCTCAGGGCCTCCTTGTGAGGGCAAGCCGACCCGCACAGCCTAGTGGGCTGATGCAGCAAGCCCTCACAACAGGAAGCGGGTGTGGCTCAACCGGTAGAGCCCCCGTTTTACCATGTGTGAGGCCCCGGGTTCACTTCCCGGGGCCTCCTTGTGAGGGCAGGCCGACCCGCGCGGCATGAGGGGCTGATGCAGTGGGACCTCACAGCAAGGGGAAGATAAGCAGACACGGAGAAGACACACAGCGAATAGACACAGCAAGCACAAGCAGCAAGGGGGGGGGGATAAATAAATAAATAAATAAATATTTAAAAATATATATATAGGGGCTTCCCATATGCCCCACCCCCCTCCCCCTTTCACATTCTCCCCCATTAACATATTTCATTACTGTGATACATTTGTTAAAATTGATAAGCACATATTGAAGCATTCTTACTAACCATAAACTATAGTTTACAATATAGTTTACACTCTGTCCCACACAATTTTGTAGGTTATGACAAAATAGATAATGGCTTGTATCCATGATTGTAATGCCATACAAGACAATTCCAATGTCTGGAAAATGCCTCCATATTACACCTACTTTTCCCTCTCTTTCCCCTCAGAATCTCAAAACAGGGATACTTTTGATTCTCTAATTGCATTCTTTCCATGAGCCTGATCAGACTGCTAAGCCATGTGTCATGACCCATGATTCAGTAAACAGGTACAAGGGGGTGCTTGTGTCTGAGTTGTCCAAGACTAAGAGGACTTCTCCAAAGGCAAGGGAAAAGATTACTTCAGATTGACTGAACCATCCGTGATCCAGCCCTGTGCATTTGGTAGGGCATCTTTTAGTCAAGGTCCCTAGGATGCCATTGAAGGGAAAGAAGGGCCCTCATTTGATGTTGTAACAAGATCATTTTTGGGAGGCATTCACCATCCACTCATTCAAATGTGTCAAAACATGGAGATCTGGAAGAAGGTGATCCTGAATGCACCACATCCATTTCATGATACTCTGTTGTTGGGTACTGTGTGGTTAAAAGGCTAAGGTTACTGTTGGATTAACCAGGACTCAGGACATGATGGGGATTCCTGGCCTTGGGAGAACCTAGGAGTTCTTGGTGATCCTTTTCATTCCTACCAAGGCCCAATAGCATGCAGACATTAAGCCCTGGAATGGGGAGTAATGCTGTGCTGTGTCTGGGGACATCTAGTTCAAAATACCCAGGAATCTGTGGATCCCTCTTCCTCCCTTTTGCCAGAGGGACCTGTTGGTGGGAGCTTGGATGGGAGAAACCTATAACTCAAACATATATCCAGGCTGTAAAGGTAAAACAGCCACTTTTACCTCTTGCAGAGCTTTCCCTTCTTCCACAGCACAGTGGAAATTATCTATTTTTTGTGTCACTTGATATAGGAATGCCAGGAGAATTCCAAGATGAGGCCAATATGCATATAACCCAATCAACCACTAGGCCTCATTTTTGGAGGAGGGTGACTTTAGAGATAGTAATTTGTCTTGTAGTGGTTTAGTATCCTGTTGCTGGCCTCCAGCCCAAATACTACTGTATTAATCAGGTTCTCTAAGGAAACAGAACCAATCAGAGGTATTGTAAATAGTATGAGATTTTATCAAAATGTCTCACAGAACCATGGGAATGCACACATTCAAAATCTATAGTGCAGGCTACAACCCAGGGCCTCCAATGAAAGTCCCCAGAAGACACTGGCTGTTTGAAGTAAAAAAGCAGATCTCTCTGAATGCTAAAATAACTTCTCCTTTTAAGGTCTTCAACTGATTGGATGAGACATCATTCATTGATGACAAACTCCTCAGCTGATTGTACATGTAATCAACCATAAATGCAATCAACTCACTGATGATTAACGTCCGTGAAATGCCCTTACATTACAATTAGTCCAGTGCTTTCTTGACCAAACAACTGGGCACCATTTCCTGGCCAATTTGACATGTTAGCTTAAACATCACATTCTACCCCCTGTGTAATTGGCCACCATAAACATCACATTAAACCATACTTAATGACTAAATAAAAACAATGAAATATATTATTATATTATATATATATATATATATTTGCCTAACAATACTTAACTGTCCAGTGTACAATTGGAAACACCCTCAATCCCTCCAGAATAGGGTGCAACTCCTTAGATAATATTCACTCTTAAATTTGATATCCTTAAATACCACAAAATGAAACTAATATAACTTATATCATATGATAAGAGAAAGGATAGGGAAGAAAACAAAGATATTCATTTTAAGTACATATACAAACACACCCATAACAAAACAAGGAAGAAATATTCATGACCACTACAGTCCTCATTTCTGTAACTTGTCATGTGGTCGAAGTTCATGTTTAACACTACCTTCTTCCACTACTCATTCCACGTTCCTTTTACCCTCAGAAAGCACCTAAGTTGTCCATGGTTCTTTCCCTGGTGAGGTAACCAAACCTTCACTCCTGAAGATTCTGTGCCAACTTAGGACTTCCAGGATTGGGTTGTTGCAGTTTTCCACTGTCTTAAATTAAGGGCATGATTTTACTAAGAGATGCCCTAGGGCAGGGTTTCTTAAACTTTTTTGTTCCATGGATTCTTTGCCAGTCTGGTGAAAATAATGGACCCTTTACTAAGTCCAAACTGTACTGTATATTATTTAATAAATATATCACACCTGCACCAATAAACCGCATGAGAATAATGCTTTATTTGAATTTCAATTCATGCTCACTTATCCCTTGTTAAGAGCAACTGCCCTAGGGGATCTTTTGAATTCCAGGCAAAATTTTCTTTACCTCCATTGTCTAGTTGCAGCCCCATTTCCCATTGATAGGATAAATCACCCCACCCATACAGTAATTCACTCCTTTGTTTGTTGATTCAGAGGCATGAGGCACCCAAAGTGGCAGGTGGCAGTCTTACCTTCCAGTTCAATGGAATCAGTGTTTTGTTTCCTGGTGGAAGCACACCTCCTTCTGAAACTAATTCCTGTAGACCATCATTTGCAGTGAAGTGGGTTCCTGGATCAGATGCAATGCTGTGTGGAAAATCTTGGCAGTGGATAAGACATTTAAGAAGTTCATGTATTGTACCTTGAAAGAAGCATTGTATTCAGGGAAAGTAATACCAGAACTGGAGCATGTATCTATTCCAGTTAGAACAAATCGCTGTCCCTTCAATGACAAAAGTGGTCTAATGTTATCACTCTGCCACCAGGTAGCAGGCTGTCACATTGGGAAGTGGTGCCACATCAAGGGCTAAATTATACCTTTGCTGTTGGCAGATTGGGCCTTCAGGAGTAGCTGTAGCCAAGCTGACCTTAGAGAGGGGAAGTCCATGTTGCTGAGCCCATGCATTAACCTCCATGCATAACACCTTGTCCACTTTGTTCATGAGCCCATTAGGCAATGACAGGAGTGACTGGGAAAAGAGGCTGACCATTATCCACAAATCAACTTATCCACTATTTCTGGTGGTCATTACTAATGGTAATTATTAAAAAAGTATTTGCCAGATCAATAACTACATACCTGTTACCAAAGAATGTGTTGATTTTCTTAAGCAATGACATTACATCTGGAACAGCAGCTGCAATTGGAGTCACCACCTGGTTAAGTTTACAATAATCCACTATCATCCTCCAAGATCCATCTGTTTACTGTACAAGCCAAAGAAGAGAATTGAATGGGGCTGTGATGAGAATTATTACAGCTCCATACTTGAAGTCCTTGGTGGTGGCATTAATATTTGCAATCCCTCCAGGATTCCAATATTGTTTTTGATTTACTATTTTGCTAAGAAGGAGCAGTTCTAGTGGCTTTCACTTGTCCTTTCCTACTGTAATAGTCCTCATTCCATAAGGTAAGAAATCAATGTGGGGATACTGTCAATACTGAGTATGTCTATTCCAATTATTTCTCCAACTGGAGAAATAACTACAGAATGGATCCAGGAACTCACTGGACCCACTGTGAGATGGAACTGAGCTAAGACCCCATGAATCACCTGACTTCCATAAGCCCCTAGTCTGCCTGGTGATGTTTTGTGTCTCCTGGAATTCATGTCACTTCTGAGTCAGTGCCTAATAATAGTCCCTGATTGATCATTTCATTTTCCTCAATGCATAGTTCCCCTGGTTAAAAGGCAATTCTTGCATCTCAAACTCAGGCATTGTCAGCCAGCTTTTGGTACATGTTTCAGGCAGCCAACCAAACTGTTAAAGCCCTTTCAAATCCCTTAAGCTATAACATTGAATACAGAATCTCTGTTTAGTGGTTCCATATCAATAAATTCAGCCTGATCCAACTTCTACCTTTATCTTACATCCTTAATATACATTCATATACATATTCCCCTGATTTCTGACTATATAAATTTGAAAACTCATATAGTTCTTTTGGAATATAGCATATTTCCTCATGGGTTACACATTTTTCTTCACCTTTGGGGTTTTGTTGTGACTTTAGTCTAGTTATAGTTCTGGAAGAAAAGATGGTGGTGGGGGTGGGTAGTGAGAAACATTAGAAGTGTCTTGCAAGCTAATTACCTCAGGGCATTCTGTTGCAGTTTCATCTTATGAGACAGGATTAAGCTCTTCAGGTGGGAAATTGATGGCAGACTTTTTGGGGAAGACTTGAATTCTGATGGCTAAAAATTTTGTAAAGGCTTGAGGTTGGGTGATCATCTCCTCAGAGTTGAGAAGAGAATGGGTGGCTGTCTTCCCAGGACTGATCATTACAGCTTTATCTGTCAAAGTCTTAGCAGAATTTAGGGTTTCAATGACCCACTGCTATCATCATCAACCCATAATTATCTATCCTAATCCTCAGAATTCCACTCTTTTCCAATCAATGCCTTCACTTTTACAATAAACACCCTGCAAAGTTATGATTTTAGTCTTCATTGTAACTCTGCTACTCACACAAGGGCACATTAGCCTAACCAACACAGCTACCTAAGAAGGTGATTTGCAAGTCTGGACCTTGTATCTTGTCATGATTTATGGCCCAGCTGGACTTTCAAAGCCCAGTTGGCAATGTGTGCAGTCTTTGTAGTTATCTCCTTTCTCTGGCTGACCAACATGGTGTCATCAATATAATGATACACTTGGACTCATTTGGGTCCTGGTTGCTTATGCAATTCCTGTCCTATCCATTGGAAGCAGGTAGTGAGGGAGTTTTAATATCGCTGTGACAGAACAGTGAAGGTATGCTGGAAACCTTGACACTGGAAAGCAAATTGATCCTGGTCCTCCCCCTGCAGGAGTATGGAGAAAAATGCATTCACCACGTTAACATCACATACCAAACACCAGAGGAAACAATAATGGCTTCCATGAGCATTACACTGTTTGAGACCAAATATGCCAAAGGTGACATCAATCCGCATGGATAGCTGGAGTGCTGATAGTCTACATTTAGCTTACATGCTCTATTTGCCTGTCTCATTGGCTACACCAGATTATCATAGGAAGTTATGCTGGAGCCAAGCCACTTCCATTCAGCCTGGTTGATGATGATGGTAGTGGCACCTTCAAAATAAGTTTGAACAGCAACATGAAGAGATCCTCTCCAGGATTCTCTCCATGTCTATCTTTCATATTTCATACTGTTTTCTCCATAAAAGTTCATACATTTGTTTTCACTCCTGAATCTATAACATCAAGTAGAGTAATCTCTAGAATATTGATATACATCACACTAACCTCAAGATCAGCCTAGGTGCTGTGATTGCAGGTATGTCTGATACCAGAATGAGAACAGATATAAAAAGCCATGAGCCAGAGGAGAGTATGCTGTGAAGTGGTTTCCCAACCTCATTAATCTGAATGTGCAACAAGCTAGCCAAATCCCAAACATTCAATTGGGGGTTTATTTATTGCTGCCTTTCCTTCATAGGATGGGGGCAGCACACACTAAGTATCTCAACTTGTGGTTGCTACTTCTACCTGAACTGGTAAGGAGGGGTGTCCCTTCAATTTAACCACAGAGTCATGCATCCTGTGTTGCCCAAGAAGCTCCTGTACACAGGGAACTAAAGAACAAGGAAAAGAATGACCAAAAAGCATCCTAATACATACTTCACTGTGCACCCTTTTCACTATTGCCAAAATTCTGTGGAATGAGTTGCTATAAAGTGTATCATGAGAACTCAGGCACAGGAATAACAAATTCTCAGCAAATGACCAGTTTATATTTTACATAGCAAAGAGTGTCAAAAAAAAGTGGGGATGAGATACCATTGTGGCTGGTCCCACATGAAGGCAAACAGCTCATGTAAAGGTCAAAGGATGGCAGCTCATCATGCCTCACTTCATATCAGAGAGGAGAGACAACTGTGCAGTCCAAAAGTGTGAATTTTTATACCCCTGTCAGAAGAGGCATGCCATGGAGAGATCCCACCCTGATAAGCAGCTGGAACTGCTTGTTCCTAATTTCAGATTTAAGGTATGGTCAACTGGGTCCATTAGACCTAACATCTCCATTTAGCTGCAGAATAAGAACACATTGAAACATCTACAAACAATAGAAAAGGAAGGATTGTACACAAATGCTGGAAGATGGCCACTAGGTGAGTTTGTGACTTCCCCAGTAAAGTGCACACTTAAATTTATTCATACATTCCATGAATAAATAACACCAACATTGTTCAACCTCTTCCAAATAAATGAACAGGTGGAAAAACTCCCTAAGATATTCTATCAGGTCAACATCACCCAATTAGTAAAGCCATATAAAGGTATCATAAGAAAAGAAAATTGCAGACCCAAATCCTTGTGAACAAAGATATAAAAACTCTCCACAAAATACTAGCAAACCAAGTCAAACAGCACATTGAAATAATTATACACAATGATCAAGTGGAATTTATCCCATGTATGCAAAGGTGATTCAACATAACAAAATCAATTAATACAATATACCACATTATTAGAATGAAGAAAAGAAAACACATGGTAATCTCACAAATTTCAGCCACTCAAAAGTCAAATTTCCCAAACACAAAGCAGGCATATATGAAAAAATTCCAATCCACAGCTAACATTCTAAGTAATTGTTGAAGGTGAATTTTTCAAAGATCAAGAACAACACAAGGATACTCAATGTCACCACTGTTATTCAACATTATAATGGAAGTTCTTGCCAGAGTAATTAGGTAATTAGGGAAGAAAAAAATATAAAATGCATCCAATTTGCAAAGGAAGAAGTTAAACTTTCTCTATATGTAGATGATATGATTCTATATATATAAATCCCTGAAAAATCCATAACAAAGTTCCTAGAGCTAATAAATGTATTCAACAAAGTAACAAGATACAATATAAACATCAAAAAATCAGTAGTGTTTCTATACATTAGTAATTAACAATGTTAATAAAATATCAAGAAAAGAGTTCCATTCCCAATAGCAACTAAAAGAATAAATCTAAACAAGGATATAAAGGAATTGTACACAGATATCTACAAGGCATTGTTAAAAGAAATGGCAATGTAAAATGGAGCAGCTGCTGTGGAAGATATTTTGGCAATTCTTCAGCTATGTATAGAAACACCATATGGCCTGGCATTCACACTCCTAGGTATATACCCAAAAGATCTGAGAGCAGGGACTTGAAGAGATATTTGGACACTGATGTTCACAGTAGCATTATTTACAATTGCTAAAAGATGGAAGCAGCCCATATGTCCATCAACCAAAGAATAGATAAATAAAATGTGGTTTATAAATGTACATTTAAATATTATTCAGCCATGAAAAGCAATTAATTTCTGGTGCATGTGATAACATGAATGAATGTTGAAGACATCATGTTGCATGAAATAAGCCAGAGACAAAAGGATAACTATTGTAAGATGTCATTGATTGGAAACAATTAGAATAAGCTTATCCATAGTATCAGAACCTAGAATACAAGTTACCAGGGATGGGGTGGGTATAGGGAGTGGTAAGTTAAAGCTTAAAATATACATGGTTTCTATTTGGAATGATGGAAATGTTTTAGTAATGGATGGCGGTGATGGTAGCACAACATTGTGAACACAATTAACAGCACTGAAATATACATCTGAATATGATTAAAAGGAGTATTGTTAGACTGTATATCTGTTAATGGAATAATTTTTTTAAAAATTCATGGAAGTACACTACACAAACAATGAACCCTAAGTTATACTATTGACTTTAATTAATAGCACCATTATAAAAATGTGCTATGATCATTGTAACAAATATTCCACACCAATGCAAGATGTTGGTGGTGAGGTAGTATACCAGAATCCTGTATTTTATGCATGATTGTTCTGTAAACAAATAAGTTCTATAATAAAGAAAAAAATGAATAGTAGAAGGAAATATGTGTAAGTTCAGTAAAAAATATTGTAAACTTTTGGACTAATTATGTTCTCTCTCTATGAATAAAATAGAAAAAGTCTAGATATACATTTGCATTTTGCATCATTAGTTACAAATCCATTTTATACAATAGGATGTAGGTATAAGTTCCCTTTAGAAATTAGTATTCCATTCATGCGACCTATGTAGGAAGTTAATTCCTTACATGTCTATGACCCAACAATCTAAATTGGAGATATTAAACAATAAATATTGTTACTTAAAAAATTATTTGGAGGTCAAGATCCAAAATCTCCAATTGCCCACCGAAATAAAGTGGTAAATTTTGTTAAGTCTCTATTGGTCACTAGATGAAGTACTACAAGTGACTGAGTTTAATATGGGATTTAAACACCTTGATATGTAAATAATATACATGCTACAGTTCATCCTGATCATCACAAATGACAAACAAGGTGAAATCAAGAGGTCAAGTTGGGGGATATCTGTTGATCTCATGAAAGAGGCACACAGTCTGGTGTCAAAGATATTCTGCCTTTCAAATGTGAGGACCAGCTACATGATGAGTAGAGGTCCATGGTGATGGATGAAGGCTCTAAACCACCAGGTACATAACTCTGAAACCCCAGTCCAAGTCTGTCTTCATCAACCCCTTGAAGTTGAATCTAAAATCCACTCTCTATTTAAAATTCCTTACAGTACCACTGGGGTCATCTTGCTTTTCTTTCCACCACACTGCAGCTGAAGAGATGGCCATTTTGTTTGTGCCTAATAATGTAAATTCAAAATATATGAAGGAAAAATGACAGAGCTAAAGAAAAGAAAGTGAAATAGAACATCTACAATAATAATGTATGAAAATATTGCATTAGTAATATGATAGAATAAGGAGATAAGAAATCAGTAAAAATAGAGAAGATCTGGACAACAATGAAGAAAATAGACTTACATGATACAAGAGGATCACTGTAATCAAGAAGGAAAAACATGAAAAACTGATCATATGTAGGCACATAAAGCACAATTCAACAAAGGGTGAAATACTTCAAAGTATATTATCTAACCAAAATAGAACTTAGCAACAAATTAGAAAAAACTAAGCAAACAATGATTTTTAAAAATTATCCAGTTTGGAAATTGAATAAAATACTACTAAATAGCCATGAAGACAAAGAATATTTAAATTAAATTTAGGTAAAAAGGATACCATTTACAGTTGCATCAAAAAATCAAATTCCTAGTAAGAAATATTAGAAATGATATATAAAACCTCTGTAATTAAAACTACAGAATATTATTGAGAGAAAGTTTAAAAGACCTAAGTAAATGGAGAACTGTACCATGTTCATGAATTAGAAGATTTAATCTTTCAAATATCATAATTGTCCACTGTAAATTGTCTATATATTGATCCAATCTCAATAAAAATTTCAGCATTTTTTTTAAAATTGAGAACTTATTCTCAAAGAAAGGGAAAGGTCTGAGAGTAATCAAGGCAATTTAGAAGATCTAAGATGGTAGAAATGTGTATCAAATCTCCAGTCCTCTAATAAAGTCATAGTGACTAAGACAGTGTGGTATAGTTGCCATATAGACAAAATGAACAATGGAACAAGAGATTATACTCACACAGATGAGTATACTCATACTCACACAGATGAGTCAGTGCAATCTTTCCAGGATGGCACTGAATCAAATGGATTTCAAAAGGGAAAATGTAAACTTCACTCCTATTTCACTACACACAAAAAATTAAGTTGTTTATAGAGGCAAATTTAAATATGAAAGGTAAAAAGAAATAAAATTTTAGGAGAAAGCATAGAAGGCTCTCTGCATGAATTTATTGAAGAATATGCAAGTTGTAACTGTATGAAGAAAAAATAAAATAAATTATGTTAAGGTTGATCACAGCTATTCATCAACAGACATTATTAAGAAAGCGAAAAGACTCCTGAAAGGGTTTCATAAGAGGTTTGGAATATGAATGCCTAAAAATAAATGCATATCTACAATATATAGCAAATTTTTACAGGTCAATAATTTTAAAAGACAATCATAGCAATAGAAACTTGGTCAAAATTGATTGAATATGCAGTTCATAGTGCTATCTAAAGAGCCAATTAGAAGTTAACTTTCTTAGGAGTCATGAAAATGTAAATTAAATTTATGCACTGTAATAGCACCTCACACCCACACACAATGTATGTCTAAATGGAAAGGATGTGACTTACAGAGCACTGAAATTCTTATTACTCCTGGTAGAAATGTAAGTAAATATGATTAATATGGGGAAGGTTTTCCTGCACCTCAATATTGAGAGAACATAAAAAATTATGAATTTTGATTGCAAAAATAAAAAATAATCTACATGTTATACAAAGTAATTTCTCTGATCACAATGGAATGAAAATGGAAATCACTAAGCGCCAGAGAAACAGGTTGGGCACAAGGATATGGAAGTTAAACACCACACTCTTAGACAAACAGTGGGTCAAGGAGGAAATCTCAAAAGAAATCAGTAACTACCTTGAAACTAATGAAAACGACAACAGAACACATCAAAACCTGTGGGATTCAGCAAAAGCTGTCCTGAGAGGGAAGTTCATAGCCATAAATATATATATTAAATAAGAATAAAGAGCTAAAATTGAAGACCTAACTGCACACCTGGAGGAATTGGAAAAACAACAACAAACTAAACCTAAAGGAAGTACAAAGAAGGAAATAGCAAAGATTAGAGCAGAACTAAATGAAATAGAGAATAAGAAAACACTAGAAAAAATAAGCAAAACCAAAAGCTGGATCTTCAAGAATACCAATAAAATTGAAAAACCCTTAGCCAGAAAAACAAAGGAAAAGAGAGAAGAGATGCAAATACACAAAATAAGGAATGAGCAAGGGGATATCTCTACTGACTCCACAGAAATAAAGAGTATCATATGAGAATACTTTGAAAAATTATATGCCAACAAGAATGATAATTTAGAGGAAATGGACAAGTTTCTAGAAACTCACAAACAGCCTACATTCATGAAAGGAGAAATTGATGAACTCAACAGTCCAATTACAAGTAAAGAGATAGATTCAGTCATCAAAAACCTCCCAACTAAGAAGAGCCCAGGACCAGATGGATTTACAGCTGAATTCAACCAAACATTCTGGAAAGAGATAACACCAATTTTACTTAAGCTCTTCCAAAAAACAGAAGTAGAAGGAATATTGCCTAACTCATTCTACAATGCCAACATGACCTTAATACCAAAACCAAACAAAGATACCACTAGAAAGGAAAATTACAGACCAATTTCTCTAATGAACCCAGATGCTAAAATCCTCAACAAAATACTTGCTAACCACATTCAACAACATATCAAAAGGATTATACACCATGACCAAGTGGGTTTCATCCCGGGTATGCAAGGATGGTACAATATAAGAAAATCATTCAATGTAATACACCTCATAAACAAACTGAAAGAAAAAAATCACATGATTATCTCTATAGATGCAGAAAAAAGCATTAGACAAAATACAGCACCCTTTCCTGAAAAAAACACTACAAAATATAGGAATCGAAGGAAACTTTCTGAATATGATAAAGGGTATATATAAAAAACCTAAAGCTAACGTTATCTTCAATGGTGAAATCCTAAAAGCCTTCCTTCTGAGATCGGGAACAAGACAAGGATGCTCGCTATCACCACTCCTATTTAGCATTGCCTTAGAAGTACTTCCTCGAGCACTGAGGCAAGAAAAGGATACAAAAGGCATCCAGATTGGAAACGAAGTAGTAAAAATTTCATTATTTGCAGATGACATGATCCTATACATAGAAAGCCCTGAGAAATCTACAACAAAGCTTCAAGAACTTACAAAGAAGTTCAGTAAGGCTGCAGGCTATAAGATCAATGCTCAAAAATCAGTACCATTTCTGTACAACAATATGAGCAATTGGAGGAGGAAATCAAGAAAAAAAATGCCATTTACAATAGTAACTAAAAGTCTCAAATACCTAGGAATAAATTTTACTAAAGATGTAAAGGACTTATATACACAAAACAACACAACACTGTTAAAGGAAATCAAAGAAGACTTAAATAAATGGGAAAATATTCCCTGTTCATGGATAGGAAAACTAAACATCATCAAGATATATATCCTACCCAAACTAATCTGCAGATTCAATGCAATCCCAATAAAAATCAACACTATATTTTTTAAGGAACTGGAAAAACTAACCACAAAATATATTTGGAAAGTTAAGAGGCCCAGAATTGGCAAAGACATATTGAAAAAGAAAAATGAAGTTGGAAGTATCACATTACTGGACTTTAAAACATATTACAAAGCTACAGTTATCAAAACTGCCTGGTATTGGCA
>JAQZBX010026454.1:0-28944 GCA_029593785.1 Cabassous unicinctus | reverse complement strand
CGGGACTGTACCGGCGGGGGAAGCCGGCGCGCGGCGGGAGAGGGGCGGAGGAGCCGCCGCGAGCGTGGGGAGGCTTGGACTCTGCCGGTGCTGGAGACGGAGGGCTGGGCTGGGGTCGCCCAGGAACGCGCTTCAGAGACCGCCCGGACCGACGGTGGAAGCCCGGGGCCGCCCGGCGAGGCCCGGGCGGTTTGCAGGGGGACGAGGCGGGAAATGTGGCGGGGGCGCGCTGCAGCAGGGCGGCCGGGGGGAGGGTCAGCCCTCGCCTCCGGCTCCCTTTATTGTGTAAGTGCTCGGGGAATGGCACGCCGCCGAGGCTCTGGCTTGCCTTCTGCAGTTGGGGGTCACGCCCTGATCCCCTTAGATCGGACTGGAAATTGGGTCGGAGGGAAGTTGAAGCCGCGGAGTCTTGCGTTGGCGGGGGCTTTGTGGGCCTTGCGGTGGGCGGATGCGGCCCAGGACCCGGGGAGGCCCCCAGCCAGGCCTGCCTGGGACCTAGGGCCTTAGGAAGGAGGTTAACAATTCGGCGGGTCCGAGCAGGGGCTGGTGAGACTTGAGTAACGTGGCCTCTGCCTCTGACCGTTATCTGTTTCTTAGGGCGTCTGCAGCTCCCTCAGTATCACTGCGGTTGCTGGAAGGGGGTGGGGTGGTCTGGGGTGGGGTAGGGGGAAAGCAGGCGGGTAGATCCCAGACTGCAAATGAAACAAAGACTGCTGTTTTCGCTGAATAATATAATACTAAATATAATGCGTGGACTCTGCCGAGATTTTGGTTTTTGTGGGTTTTTTTTTTTTAGCATAGAAACTGAGGATTCTTTGAGTCAGGCTTAATTATTCTTGATAGTATCTCGCTCTGGAAAACTTCAATCTATTTATTGTTTCATTTCCGTCACCAATCTGCCCTTATTAATTGTTCTTTTAGTCCCATGCTTTTGATGTTTAAGTATGCCTTGTCTGTCTCAGATTCTGGAAAAGTGGCCATTTTAAGCATCTCCTTACTTCTGCTCCTTCAATTCAGTTCTTCCTCGTCCTTATCTGGAGAAAGCATATGGTGCAGTTGTGCGATACAGCACAAGCCTTTGCAGCAAAGGGATGTGACCTGTGAGAGCTTAACTATTTATTTGGGTTCCTTGGGGAAATGATTACACTGAAGGACTAGATGGAAGGCGAGATGGAGGAAATTTTGAAGGGCAGGTTGTATGGTGAAAGGGTATATACGCTTCAGTGGTTTATGTACAAAGAATTAAAATTCTTGGTGTTGGGTCCAAGTTTTGAAAATATTTAACACAGTGTAAAGATATTAATCAAAAGATGATGTGGACCATAAATAGCAGTAGTTTCGTTTTGCTTCTGATTTGTGTTTGTGATCATTTGGTTAAGCAGAATTTGGATACATTAACAGACACCCCCATCCTTGTAATAGGAATGACCGTTACTGTGGTGGTAAACAAAAACATAGCTGTCCTGATTTGAGTGTCTGTCTTGGAGGGATGCTGTATCATGGATATCCATCATTTTTGCTTTTAGCAGTAAGATATTTATAAAATTGAATTGTTTTCCTATCTTCACACTTAGAGAAGTTTGCTGCATGGCATTTCATTGGAAGTTAAAAATTGCCAGGGGTGGGGGAGGTGATGGATGGAGCCCCAAGGGTGTGTGTGTCTAAAACGTTGAGAGCTTTGGTTGTGTAGGGAGCTACCTCATACACAGGGAAGTCAGCTAATTGGAATTAGGCAGTTATTTCAGATGACACTGAGAACCTTCAGATTATCTTTATGTCTGCTAAAAAGAGGTTACCGTTTATTCCTTTTTTATCCTAAGAATGGGTATTTCGTCTATAAAATTTAAAGCTTTTGCCAGATTTTGCTGGTGTGTTCAAACTTGGTGATCATTGGCTAAAGCTATAGTCTTTAAGCCGTAACTGATAGGGTTTCTATGTAGTCGAGAGGCAGTATATCCATGCACTCCTCTCATCCCCATGGTTGTAGCCTATACCCTAGAACCAGACTCTCTGAATTCCATCCCAGCTTTGCTGCTTGTTAGCTGTGTGTCCTTGGGACAGGTGTTGGCTTTCTCTGGACCTCAGATTCCTCATCTGTAGAATGGAGATATTAATAGGTTCTACCTCATAGGGCTGCAGTGAGGATTAAGAGTTGATCCATGTAAACTGCTTAGAATAGTTCATGGCCGTAATTAATGATATATAACAACAGTATTGGCTGTTGTTTAAATTGTAGTATTACCCCTTCATCAAGGCAGAGCCCTTTGGAGTGGCACACTGGTAATTACCAGCATTATGGAGATTGTGCACCAAAGGTACAAATGGAATGAAAAAAAAAGCCACCACACATTTGGCAGTCACGGTTGAAGAGTTAAAATTGACAGAGCATCTTCACTGGTTTCATGAAGTCTGTTAGTTAAGCAACAGTTTGAGCACCTAGTATCTGCTAAGCCTTCTGCTCAAATGCCAGGTAGGGCAAGAAGAATACGGGAAGAGCAGCACAAATTGTTAGGAGAATGATAGGAATTAAGTTGCCAGATTGACCTGAAAATAATCTCTGAAAGGGTGGCATTTGGGTCGAGATTTTGAGGAATGGTTAGGTTTTTGGTTGTGGAAAAGTTGAAGCTCACTGTGAGGGCAGGGTCTGTTAATGTAATTTCGGTGACTAGGTTTAGCTCCCTCCTACTATGTGCTCCAGGTGCAGTGAGCAACGGGAAACTCTCCTCACAGTGTTTAGTTAGCTGTAGAAAAATCTGAAAAAGTAAAAGTAATTTGTAACTCAACTACCCAGTGGAGACACCTGTTAATATCTTGAATATCTATTTTGTTGCTGTTGTTGTTTAAATATATGTATGTCATTTTTTTTCCTCACAAAACTGGGAGCATTTTGAAATTACAGTTTTGTCATCTAGTTTTTCCTTAATATTAAATTACAAACATTTTCACCTAGATTTAAATTTAACAGTTATAAAGAAGCTAGAAAAAAAAGTCCTGATAAATTTAAAATGTACCAGTTTGATAGCATAATTTTTAAATAGATAACTTATTTTTTAAAAAGAAGACCTGCTTTGGAAAGGACCTGTTAAATCTATACTAATTTATAGTCACGCATTAAATTTAAGCATATCAATTTTATGTTCATGTAAAATTAAAGAAATGTCTGTGTGTACCTACTGGCTTTCCTAGGTGCTGTAAGGGATATAAAAAAGGATTGCAAATGGTTTGCTTTTCCTCTCTACAGAGGAAGATGTATAATAATGACTTATATTTGGTTTGGATATCATATTTGGTGTTCTCTTTTAATAAACTCTGTCCTTCTTAAAGGCTGCGTGTGTGTCCTATAATTCATCTCCAAATTCATCTAGGATTTGAGATCAGAGCCATGCTCCCTTCTTAGAGCAATGTGTAAGTTGGAGAGACAGAAAACTTAAGAGACTTTTAAAGCAGTCCCTGGAAGTAAAGAGCTTTTGAAACCATTCTTTAGAATGTATGTGTGTGCCCATGCTTATTTTCTATATTGCCTTCTCCTAAGTGAATCCCTAAGAAGCAAACACAAGTTTAATTATAAAATATGTTAGCACATGCTTCATTTGATTTGTGGAAATCTTAATCTCAATGTCTTGTGATTTCTTTGTTTTATTTTGTTTTGTGATTTTTTCAATCCAATGTTTGGATTTACAATTTTTGTATATTCTGTAAATCAGGTTATGACTTAGTCTAGAACATTGGTTTTCAACCTTCATTTTCCTACCCCAACAAACTTAAGGAATATGACAAACTATTAGTTAAGGTGGCTCACCATGGCAGCCAGAGAAGGAGCATCAGCATTACCTTGGAACTTACTAGAAATGCAAAGTCTAGGGTTCTGCTCCAGACCTGCTGAGTCAGGAACTGTGGAGATGGGGCCCAGCAATCTGTATTTTTATAAGCCTTTCATGTGATTCTCAAACATGAACCAGTTTGAGAACCACTGCTCTAGAGCATGAGTGTTTGGAATTCATTACATTGTAACAAATAATTTCTGAAGACTATTATCTGTTTGGTTCTAGTAAATTATTACTAAGGGTTAAAGGGCAAGTATCTCTACCCACTTTCAGTGATTAACCTTTTAGTACACAGATCTCTTTGAGAATCTAAAGAAAGTTAAGGGTATTCTTTGAAAAGTAGACATACGCACAAACTCTGTATACAACTTTTTTATACCATTTCAAGGATTTCATGGAGTTTGACATTCATCTATGAACTTAAAGTTAAGAAACCTCTTAACAACTTTGGGCTGCTTTATGATTTCCCTTCCAGCCTTCTATCCTCTCACTTACAAGGAACCCCTAGCATTTGGGGAGGGGGGTTTGGGGGTAGGGATTGGGGAGATTTGATAGAGCTAGAGTAGATACTTTGTTGGCTTCCTGCATTGATTTGGGTGAAGTCATAGAAGCCATGCTTATGAAATTTGTAATAATCTCGGTTTTGGAGTTATAGCAAAAGTATTTAATGACGGTATCAGATTCTAAAAAGATATTGTCAGGCCAGAAGGATGACTCAGATCAGAAAGGTGGGTTATAAATGTAAAATCCTGCCATTTGATCCAAAATGGCAACTGCACAAGTATAAGAGGAAAGGGAGCTTGGCAGGAACATGGACAGAGCTTTGGCTGATAGCTCATTAGGAGCCAAGAGTAAATGAACGCTAAACCAACTAATTAGGTCTTGAGATACATTAATAGTAGAAGTCACAGAACCAGAACTTCCCTTAGCATAGCTTAAGGTTTCCTTCTGCATTGGTCAGACCAGTTGCTTCTGGGTCACACACTCTAAAGTGGGGGTTCTTAACCTTTTTGTTCCATGGACCCCTTTGCCAGTCAGGTGAAAACCACGGACCCCTTACTAAGTCCACACTGTACTGTGTATTATTTAATAACTAGATCACGCCCGCACCAACACGTCCCCACAAGAATAATGTTTTTTTGAATTTGATTTCAAGCTCACGGACCCCTTGTTAAGAACCCCTGCTCTAAAGGGACATAAGCACGTTGGAGTCAGTTTAGAAGCGAGCCATCAGGGCAGTGAAATGAGCCTTGGTGAATGATGGAATCATTTAGGCTGAAGAGGATGCCGAGGGGTAGGAGCAGCTGCAGGCATGGGAGTGGGGACCTGATTAGTTCCCATCACATACTTGGAAGGCTGCTGTGTTGAAGCCAAGTTGCACTTGTCCTCTCTGACCCCATTTGATCACATCAAGAACACGCAGGGCCAAGGAGGAGCTCCAGGGGACTGACCGGAGGAATTTCTAAGGAAGAACTTGCTTTCTGGAGGTAGAACGGGAGGCACATTTTAGACCTCTTTCTTCACTCTCCCAGCAATCCAGATATGTTTGTGTAGCCATGTCCTTGGTCACACTAATTCCAACCACTCCATGGGCCTTTTATTATGAATCTTTGTTGTCGTTTTTCTTTCTCCTTTCCCTTCTTAACTCCCTGTTTAATTTGCGGTGAGGGTGAAAGAGGAGATGAAAGGGGGCGGGGGGGGGGAAGTCAAACTGGAACTTTGCTTTTTTTCTTTTGCTTGTTTTTGGCCCTTTAGTAACTGAGGGCAAATCTAGAGTGGTCCTCAGACAACCAGAGCCATAATTTGTGGCCACCCTTGAAATTTACCTTGAAAGATCAGTTAGTGTGGCTGTGAGGAGGGTCGTCCCAAGTCCTCAACACCGTGTTTAAAGTCTTGTGTTTACCAAAGGTGTGGTTTTAAGTTTCTTAGGAAACAAAAGCTTGTGAGTCGTTTTGTATTTTTGAAACCTCTAACTTGTTCTCCTTCTCTTCTCTCAGAGGTGATCGCTCTTGGGTCCTTCTGTTTACAATGGCACAGAGAACTGGACTTGAAGATCCCGAGAGGTATCTCTTTGTGGATAGGGCTGTCATTTACAACCCTGCCACTCAGGCTGACTGGACCGCTAAGAAGCTGGTGTGGATTCCCTCAGAGCGCCATGGTTTTGAGGCAGCCAGTATCAAAGAAGAGCGGGGCGATGAGGTTATGGTTGAGCTGGCAGAGAATGGAAAGAAAGCAATGGTCAACAAAGATGATATTCAGAAGATGAACCCACCCAAGTTTTCCAAGGTGGAGGATATGGCAGAATTGACGTGCTTGAATGAAGCTTCTGTTTTACACAACCTGAAGGATCGCTACTATTCAGGACTTATCTATGTAAGTATTCCTTCTTAATAATTATGCGAAGTGGTAACTGGGAATTAATATAAATTATATATATTTTTTCACAAGCAGTTGAGAACATGGAATATGCACACTCTCAACTTAGCATTACTATTAAAGATAGAGATTGTCTCTAGCTTAGCCAAGTCTTGTTTTGCTTTAAATGTTAACACCTAATTTAAAACACTCCAGTCAGCAGTGAAATATAATAAAATGGCATCTGAAGACGTTTGGAACAGTGCTCTGGAGCATAATACAATGGGAGAAAGCATAGTGTTTATGGTAATAAGAGTAGCATTAAAAGGATACAGACAGCAGATTGGTAGAAGGTCAAGTCTACTTGTATAGACTTGGAGGGACTGTGGTGTAGAATGGCAGGGCTGTCAGCTGAGGAGTCTCATTGAAGAGGAAACAGCTAGGTTCATTGGGTACAGGGAAGTGGGAACCACCAACACTGAGGTTTCTAAGAGGAAACACTTCAGAGTAAGAGTGAGGCTTGGGGGTTGCCCTGTGGTTAACAGCTGACACCTATGTTACAGGCACTGCCTGTGTCATTGGCCATATTGAAATTGCTGATAATAAGGAGAAATGCAAGCCAGATACTGTAAAAAAAATCTAGGATGCCAAAATAGGTTTGAGGGGATGATTTAAGGATGATGCTATAGATAGATCACAGATTTAGGGTGAAGGGAAGTAGAGAGAAAAGCTGACAGATTAACAGTCTGAATGGTCTGGATTTGGAAAAAGGTGGTTGAATTTTATGCAAGGAAAGTGTCACTGCAGCTCGTGGATAATTCAGAACTTCATTAAATCAGAACTAGTTTTTTAGTAGGAATTGATTTATTTAATGAATGTTTACTGAGTATCTCTTGTGAACAAGATAGACAAGGTCCCTGCCTTTGTGATGCAAATGAGCAACCATAATTTGGAGGGTTTCAGAAAGTGACACGCCTATAAGGCTATTGGTTAGAGTAGGCAGGAGAATGGCTTTCCACAGCCGGCCAGTGACAGCTTCAAGAAGATAGCATTTGAACTGGAATCCAACCTAGAGGAGGGAGCTAGCCACGGGAAAATCTGAGAAATGAATCTTTGCCAGAGTAGTTTCCAGTCTGATGTTTTTGCCTGCTCTTTTTTTCCTTCTCTGTGAAGTTGCATGCAAAGTAAGAGAGTAAGATGCCCCAGGGGGAATGGAAAAGGTTTGAAAAAGAGGGAAGGCCAAGGACAAGAAAAAGGAGAGCAGCACTGAGAATCCAGCCGAGACTGAATGATAAAATGTATAATGCTACCACGTTTTTGCCTGACTGTGTAATTTGGCCAGATTGTGGGATTGCTCCAGAATGGTTGTAAGGTGTGTGCAGGCAGGGGATGGTTCCTGTTCACCACTGGTTCTCTAATGCACAGTGCCTGGCACGTATAAGACATGTATGAGTGTCTTTTTCCTCTCTTTCCTTCCCTCCATCATCGGAAAGTTGAAGGGGTTAATGAGAGGGTGGTTCAGTGGTTGTTTTTGGAGTCAAGTTTGGTAGGAATGGAAGTCTGTGTGGGAGATGGATCAAGGGCTGGGGCTTTTAATGACTGAAGAACAGGGTTACTGGGAATAAGGGAGTAGAATACTACAAGATTAAGAGGTTTTGCTCAGATTGTAATGTCAACATCTAAGATTTGAGAGGTGGGTCAGTTTTGGGTGATGCCTGGTGCAGTAAATTGTGAAGGGCTGGAAATGTAATGTCACAACTAAAAAGCGGTGGAAAACCAGTGTGGAAAGGAGCCAGGCTATTTTTCTGCAGCTTGATTCTCAGCATTGGACATTGTGGGTAGCTCCAAATGGGAAAGAGAAGGGAGATAAATTGAAGAGGGAAGGAGATTGGATAAAAGAGGAGTGGAAGAAAGGACAGTTTATTTTATTTGTAACCATTTTTCATGATAGACTTTGCAAGTGTCTTTTATTGAGTTTGCTTTTTTTTTTTTTCAACTTAGCTCAAATCAGGGACAGCCTGAGAGAATTTCTGAGTCTCTTTTCAAAAGTGGTTGTTAGAGAAGAGAATCTTAAGTTTTTCTCAAAGTATTAAGGTCACAACAGAGGTGGGGGAGTGGGAGGATCATATCTTCAATTAATGAGATAGAGAAAGTCATACCCAAGATTCAAGTTGAAGCACTTGACCTAATTGAAAGAAATCCTATTAAGAGAATGGGGGTTAGAGCCAGCCACCATAGCGAGCATGTGGTAAATTTTGTATTAGGCTTTGGAATTGACTGCTCGGTTGAAATTGACCAATTGAGGTGCCACAATGTAAACAAAATAATAACTGGGGTCAGACCTTTATAACAGGTTTATTAGACAAGTTAGGCTGCTAACAGGTTTAGTTATGCTGTTTCCTTTTTTACATGTTCTTTGGATTTATTCTCCTCCCCACCCCCAAACTCTTAGGTAATTAATTTCATCTTCTTTTCTAGTAAAAACATTTAAACCTGTAAATATGTCCCCTAATGCTGTTTTAGCTCATTTCACAGGTTTTGATATGTAGTATTTCTATTCATTTCTAAGTGTTTTTAAATTTCTACTATGATTTCCTCTTTAACTGGTGAAACATTTAAAAGTATACTTTTAAAATTCCAAATGTGGGTATTTAAAAGTTATCATTTTGCTACTGATTTTTAAATTTATTGCGTTGCAGTCAAAGAATGTAGTCTGTATAATATTGTTTCTTATTTATGTTGAGACTTACTGTGTGTTCTAGTATGTTGTCAGTTTTTATGAATGTTGCATATGCGTTTGCAAAGAATGTGTATTCTGGTATTGTTGGATGTGGGGTTCTTTATGTAGCCATTAGATTAAGCTTTTTAATTATGTCATTGAAATCTTCTATAGCCTTACTAATTATTGTCTATTTGATATATCAATTACTGAGAGAAGTGTGTTTAAAATCTCAGTGTGTTTTATCAACTGAATACACATCCCTAAAAAATATAGTTTAGTTTTGCTTGTTTTAAAATTTTTATATAAATGACTCCACATACTAGTAGGCTTTTTTTTTTGGCATAGCATTATGTTTTTAAGATTCATCCATGTGGTTTTGTGTTGGTGTAGTTCAGTGGTTCTCAAAATGTGATCTATTGATGCCTAGGGTTCTCTAAGACCCTTTCAGGGTCCATGAAGTCAAAACCAATAATATGAAGACCATACGTACCCTTTTCCTGTTGACATTTGCACTGATAGTACAAAAGCCGGGATAGATAAAACTCTTGACACCTAATCCTGAATAAAGGCAGTGACTTCAAACTGTACTAGTAGTTATTTTATTCTTGACTGCCATTTACTGGCAGTTTAAAAAAAATCTCCTTCCACTCAGTAATTTCCTTGATAAAGCAAGAAAAAATTTATTTTATTAAATCTCAACCCTTGAGAAGACGTCTTTTTAACATCCTGTGTGATGAAATGGGAAGTGGACATAAAGCAATTCTGCATACCAAAGTATGGTGGTTTGATTTTTGCCTTGAGGAAAATCATATGTGTAGTTCTTTCAGTTGCAAGCTAAACTAGCCATTTTAAAAATAGAACGCTATTTTTATTTTATAGAATGATAGGTTATCTATGGTTACTTACACTCTCCTATTTGGCAGACATTTTCTCAAAAATGAACAAAGTGAGCCTGTCACTTTAAGGAAAACAACTGATCATATTTGTCGTCAGTAATAAAATTTGAGTTTTCATGTGAAATTAGAAATTTGGGAAACTTTATCTACCACTGTGAACTTGACAGCTTATCAATACTTAAAACTTTTCTGATGAGATAGATGGTAATATTAATGAATGTGATTTTTTTATATCGTGTGGTAAAATGTCATCATTTGTAAGATTTGAATGTTTCACCGAACCAGCATTTCACCAGTGGTGTATGCATGGTGTTACAAAATCATGGCCAGGGGAAAAGATTCATTCAACTTGCAGGATAAACCAATGGATTTTAATGTAGCAGAGTATGTATGAAAAATTTATATGTATGAAACCTATTGTATTTCAGATGCCACATTGCATCTAACTTTTGAGGTAAAATACCACTTATTGAATTTAGGTGAAGTAGAAAAGAGGAATATCCACAATTACCTGAAAAGGCTGTTAAACTGCTCCACCTTTTCCCAACTAAATATCTGTGTAAGGCCAGATTCATACACTTCAATAAAAACAGCATATCATAACCGATTCTGTGGAGAAACAGATATGAAAATTGAGCTGTTTTCTATTAAGCCAAGTAAAAGATTTGAAAAAAATATGAAGTAGTGCCACTCTTCTCACTTTTATTTTGGAAAATACAGTTATTTTTCTTAAAATATGTTAATACGTAGTGTGTAATATGTGTTTTTTAAAAATGATTAATACATTTTAGAAACTCAGTTTTAATTTCACAATATGAAATATATATGTATATATACATCTATATATATATATATATATATACATCTATCTATCTATCTATCTATCTATATATATACACATCTATATATCTATATCTATCTATATATCTATCTATCTATATATATATTTAAATGTGTATGTATGTGTATAAGTCAAAAATGGTATCTGGATCCTCAGTAATTTCTCAGAGGGTTAAAGGGTCCTGAAACAAAACATTCATTTTTGTTATGAACAGTGCTTTAATGAACAGCCTTCCACATGAAGCTGGTGCACGTAAGCACGTCTTTCTGTGTATAGCTACGTGTGGAATTCTGGGTGATGGGATATGCATATCTTTAACTCATATCTTCACTTTTTCTAGATAATGCTTGATTTAATCAGAGTCCCAACACGAGACAGATGGCCCTCAAACTGGTGATTTAAGAGTTTAATCAATAAAGGGACTATTTTCAAATGTGGGTAGAGTTTTAAAAACACAAATAAGAAATAGTGCAGTACCCCAGGGTTAGTAATTGTCGAGAGCCCTTGGTGCATCTTGGTCATGGAAAGAATAGTAGGAAAGCACTGTTTCCTAGCTTGGAGAGAGTAACTATGGAGAGGGCCACCTGATAGGAATGGCCTTCCTTAGAGGGATGCTGACATCTCACAACTGGCAGGGAGGAAGTCTAGGGAATAAATACCCTGACTGTCCTCCTACCCTCAATCTCCTGTTGATGTCTCCCATTGACAAGACTCAGTTTGAAGCCAGAGGACAGGGGATTTGATGATACATTTTTGGATTCAGCCTCAAATCCATTTGGAATTGAATTTTGTATATGGTGTGAGGTAGGAGCAAATTGTTTTTTTCCCATATGGCTATCCAGTTGTCCTAGTGCCATTTACTTTTCCCATTACTCTGAAGTGCTACCTTTGTCATAAATCAGGCGTTCATAAATTTGTTTTTGATTCCCTCTTCTGTTCCCTGGTTCTTTGGTCTTTGTGTCTCTCTTTGGGCTAACATCACATTGTCTTCATTATTAGAGTTTTATAATATGTCTTGGTATCCAGTATGGTAAGTCCTCTCACTTTGTTATTCTTTCAGATTGTTTTGGCTATTAGGCCCTTTGCATTTCAGTATAAATTTTTTTTAAAAAAGATTTATTTTTATTTATTTCATCCCCCCCTCATTGTTTGCGCCCACTGTCTGCTCTCTGTGTCTGTTGTGTGCTCTCCTCATTTTCTTTTCGGGAGGCACCAGAAACTGAACGCAGGACCTCCTGTGTGAGAGGGAGGCGCCCAATTGCTTGAGGAACATCTGCTTCCCTCAATATAAATTTTTGAATCAGCTTGTCCGTTTACATACACACATACACACACACACACACACACACACATACATACATACACACAGCCTCGTTGAAATTTTGATGGGATTTCATTGATTCTGTAGATCAGTTGAGGGGAGATATGAAATCTTTACAATATTGAATCTTGTAAGTCAGGGGTAGGTCTGTTTATTTCATTCTTAATTTTTCTCAGTAATTATAATTTTTTGTGTTTGTTTTGTTAGGTTTATTTTGGGGTAATTGATTTTTGGGGTGATGCTATTGTAAATGGTGTTTTAAATTTTATCTGCCAATTGTTACCCTTATATAGAAATACAATTGCTGTATTTTTTACAATTAGGTTTTGTATATTGACTTTATTTCCGGTGACTTTCATAAATTCACTTATTGATTATGATACCTTATCTGAATATTCTTTTGGATTTTCTATGAACACACTCATATTGTCTGCAAATAATGGCAGTTTTGTTTTTTCCTTTCCAGTATGCACACGTCTTTTACTTGCATTATTGCACTATCTAGGACCCTTAGTACAATGTTTGTTTGATAGAAGTGGTGATAGGAGACATCCTTGTATCATTCTGATCTCAGAGGGAACGCTTTCAGCATCTCACCAGTAAGAATGATATTTGCTATAGGATTTTTTTTTGTTGTTGTTGTAATATCCTTTATCAGGTTACAGGAAGTTTCTTTCTAATCCTACTTTTTATCCTGAATGGAAGAGTTGTTGTTTTTATCCTGACTGGATATTAATTTATCAAATGTCTTTCTAACATATAATGAGAAGATAAGGTAATTTTTCTTGCTATTTTGTTATTGTGGTGAATTATATTGATTTTTCAGTGTTAAACTAACCTTGTAAAGAACAAGCATTCTTTTTATTTGTTGCTGGATTCCTGGATTCTGTTTGCTAATATTATGTTTAGGATTTTTTGCATCTATATTCATGAGTGAGAATGGCTTATAATATTTCTTTTTTGTAATGTCCTTGTCATATTTTGCTATCAACATTATGCTAGTTTTATAAAATGGGTTGGGAAATAGTTCATCTTTGTTCTCTGGAAGAGTTTGTGTAGTATTGATGTGATTTTTTTTTAAACAATAATAGATTTTTCTTTGTGGGGAGGTTTTTCTTTGCTAAATATAGAACTTTTCTGATTTTTAATTTCTTGTCTGCTCTTGGTAATTGTGATGTTATTTTAAGGAATTTGTAAATTTCATGTAAATTTCCTAATTGCTTGGCATAAAGTTGTTTGTAATATCTTCTTATATCCCATAGGATCTATAGTGATGTTTTCTTTCATGCTGATATTAACAGTTTGTTTCACATTTTAAAAAAATGTCTCACAGGAGGTTAATCAACTTTATTAGTCTTTGTGAAGAACAATCTTTTGACATTGTTGGTCTTCTCTATTATATCTTTCTATCTAACACACTGTTTAGCTGTCACACATTTGTTTCCTTCTACTTTCTATGGATTTAATTTGTTGTTCTTTAACTTCTTGAGATGTATACTTAGAGAATTGATTGTTCAGTCCGTCATTTTCTTAATATGTGCCATAAAGGCTATAAATTTCATTAATATTAGCTTTTTTTTTTTAGTATTGGCGTGGCTCATTGTTTTCCAGAATTTTACTTTCAACCTGTGTCTTTATATAGTTATATTTCTTATAATAGCCTATCTAACATTATTAGTATTTTAATTGGAATATTTAATTTATACACATTTAGTGTAATGACCAATACATTTCAGTTTAAATCCACCAGCTGACTCATTGCTTTCTGTTTGTCCTATCTGTTCTATATTACTTTTTCTTTCCTTCTGACCTTCTTTTGGGGATTAGAACATTTTAAAAATTATTCTGTTTTTTTCACCCATTACCTTGTCAATTATACATTTTTACTATCCTCTTAGTTATTTTTTTAGTGGTTACTTTTATAAAATCTACCCTTGGGGAGCAGATGTGGCTCAAATGGTTGGGTGTCTGTCTCCCATGTGGAGGGACCTGGGTTTGGTCCCCGGGACCTCCCAGTAAAAATAAAGAAAAATATAGAAGGCACACGGGCGTGCTGTCAGGCTCCACCGAGCCATGCAGCAAGATGAAGACCAGCAAGATGAAGACGTAACAGGAGAGTGACACAAGGGAGAGCCAGGTTGAGACGCGCTGAAAAAAAAAACAAAAACGTGCTGTAAAACAACAACCAGGACCTAAGGTAGCGCAGGCAGTAGGACACCTCTCTCCCACATTGGATGGAGGTTCCCAGGATTGAATCCTGGTGAACAGGAGGAGAAGGATGAGAAGAGAGGGCAGGAAACAGATACAGAGAATTGCCCAGCGAATGGACACAAAAACAGCAAAAACAGGGGAGAGGGGGTGTTAAAATGGATAAAAGTAAATAAATAAATCTAAAAAAAAAAAAAAAAATCCACCCTTGGCTTACTAAAGGCTGATATAAATTAGAACTCTTACTGCTTTGTGGATAGCAAAAGGACCTTAGAACACTTACTCCAGTTATTCCTGCTGCTGTTTATTTTAATTCTCTCTCTATTTTAGAACCCACAAGTCTATATAATATTTACTAGTAATCATTCCATTTTATCCATTTACTCATTCTATTGATTTTTTTTGTCTTTCTTTGTCTCTTAACTTCCATCATTTTTTTAGAAAGGATATCTCTTGTATTTGCCAGGCAATGTCTGTATTTCTCCTTCACTTTTGAAGTTTTTTTTTTCCTTGTGGGTTTAGAATTCAAAGCTGGCAGCTATTTTGGCACTCTGAAGATACCATCTTTTTCTGTTGAGAATTGAGCTTATAGCTTTATTGTTACTTCTTTGAAGGTAATCTGTATTTTTCCTCTGGCTGTTTCTAAAATTTTCTCTTTGTCTTTGATTTTCAACAGTTTTACTATGATGTCCCTAGGTGAGATTTTCTTTTACGTTTATTCTGCTTGGAGTTCGTAATGTTTTTTGAGTCTACAGCTTGATGCCTTTGTCAGTTTAGGAAAATTCTTAGCCATAATCACTTCAGATATTGCTTCTGCTCCATACTCTCTCTTTTCTGCTTTTTGGACTCTGATAGGTTTGACCTGTTCCCCAAGCGCAATACATCTCCCACATTCTTTTCTGTATTTTCATTCTTGTTTTCTCCCATGCTTCAGTATGGCTATTTGCTTCTGATAAAAATGTCAGGTAACTAAATGTCAGGTTGCTGTTAAACACATCCATTCAGTTACTGTAATTTTAAGTTTTAAAATTTTCCTTTGGATTTTCTTTTTCCCATTCTCTGCCAGAATTCTCAATCTTGTCTTTTAATTACATGGGCATGTTATTATCCAAGGTAATAATGCAAGTTAATAAAAATAGACTCACAGGGGAGCCAGATATTATCTTGGATTTTAGTCACAACTCTGCCTTATATGCTCAGTTATTGTGTGTAAGAAATGGTGAAGGGGAGCAGGTATAGCTCAGTGGTCGAGCACCTGCTTCACATGTACGAGGTCCCACGGTTCAATCCCTGGTATCTCCTAAAAAAAAAAAAAGAAATGGTGAAGATAATTTAAGACATGGATGGCATTTAGCTTACTCTAGAGTTTTGCTTTGGGTAGGCCAAGGGGGACTAGAAAATGTAGATCGCCTTTATCTAGCCAGGGATTGAGCTCATACTCTAACTCTTCCTTTGAGTGAACTTCTCAGGGTTCCAGTAGAAAGTCTGGGGTGTTTACCACTCACCCTAGCCTTGTGTGCTGGTGAAAGCTCTGCTTTAACCTCTTACTTCTCACCAACAGTTTCACGAATTTATAACTATTACCTGCCTGTGAAAGAAATACTAATTTGTATCATCAAATATGCAGGCAATGTTTAGATTTTCCTTAATGTCTCATAAATGTTTATTACTGTTGGTCTGTTCAATCCAGGGTCCCAGTAAGGTCAATAAATTGTAGTGGGTTGTTATGTCTCTTCTAATCTGTAGGTTTTCCCTTCTTTTTGTTTGAAGAGGTTATGGGTCAGCTGTACTGTAATATTTCTCATCATCTGGATTTTGCTGATTGTGTTCCTATGGTGTTTAACCTATTTTTCTGTGCCCTGTCTTTCCTATATATTGGTAATTGGCTCTAGAAGCTTGATAAATGCCTGGTTGCCTCTCATTTTGTGCTGTTCAGATTGATCGTAAGTTTAGCTTTTGTCAGTCCCATCCATCCATTCTAAGTCTCCTCATCTGCCACTCACCTAATGATTTTAGCAGCCAAAGATGAACATTGCCCAGCTCCATTATTTCACTGTGGTTTACAAAATGGTGGTAATGAAATGCCATCATTCCTTCTGTGTTAACCCCCTCACAAAAAGTTTTCTTCATGTTTATTTTCGATGATTTTTTAAATAGTGCTTTGGTCTTCCCTGCCTCAAAGGAACAATAATGATTAATATTCTAGTTATCCTTTCTTTGTCCTCCATATTCCCCTGCCATCTAAGTATTATTGTTGTTATTATTATTATCATCTTTGTACCTTGTTTTTCTTTTGTTGTTTTACCATTGTTCTGTTTTTCTTTAAGAAGGAAGCTCTCATAATAAATGTGTCCATCCAGTCACTTGATTTCCTCAAGTATGCATTCTGTTCTTTATTTTCTCCACTGTGGGTTTTAATTGTATTATTTCAGAAGATTCCTCAGTTTTTCCTTACCAAGTTTTTCCTTATGCATTCCTGTTAATTCGTGGAGACCATGTCATATTACATTCTGTTGCAGATATAAATCTGTTTCCTGAAGTTTTCTTTTAGCTTACTTCCATTGGTAATTTTTTTCTCTGAATTTTCTGGATAATGATCTTTTTCTTCATCCATAGGTTTTTTTGTTTTTTAAATACATACATATTGTATGGTTTTTATCTAGGTGCAGTGTTTACAAATGGTGCAGGTGAATTTTTCTTCCCACCTTCCCTTTCCATTCGGGTGATGGTCTCATTTCTTCTTAGAGCTACAGTTGGCGTATAGATTTATATGCATGCTCCCTCGGTTCCCAATAGGAGACTCTTGTAGCTCTGCTCAATTTTGTTGGCACCTGCCCCTGCCCCTGTTTCCTGGTTCTCTCATCCTTTGAGCCTATGAAATAACGTATATACTTATTCCTCTTTTCTTAAACAGTCAGGCTGACACTTTAGAGAATAAGTAAAATTTCCCAGTTACAAACAGGAGAAGTTGGCCATTCCAGGCAGAGCGATCCGCATGTATAAAAGCACAGAGGCATAAAGCAGCATCGCGGGTTTGAAAAATTGCAAATATTTTGTATGTCTCTCTTAGATAAAGGATATAAGAGTGTTATTTGATATCCTAAAGGCTACATAAACTCATATCCCTCAAGCTTTTGCAGTTCTTCACAATTTTCTCAGGGCCTTCACATTCTAATATATCCAAATGCTCAGCAGGCATTTTCCTTGGCTCACCTACCATAACCACAATCTTGGTATGTTAAAGGAGGATTCATTGTGTTTTCCCACAAACCAGACTATTTTCCATGTCTCTCAATAACTTTTCTATTCTCTGAAGCTTGAAAACCTCGGCATCATCATTGGCTTATGTCTTTTGTGGGTCTTCTGCATTTGGAGTTTCTGAGTGTTGTTAATTCTCCCTCCAGCTTTCGCCGGGGCTCATCCTTCTCCTTGTGTTGCCTTTTCCCTGTTATTCCACACTGGGGGAGGGACCGTTAACAGCAATCCCAGCTCATCTCCTTGCTTCTCACCTCTTGTCCTTTCCTTCTGTTTCTCATATGGCTGCCAGGTTAATACTTTTTCTAAAATGCTTTTTCCTCATACTGATCTTCTTTCCTCAAACCTCTAATACCACATCATTCATAGAGGACAGAATCTCAGTTGTTCAGTTTGGCTTTCTCTGCTCTCATCTCACATTCCACAGTCCAAGCTCTTTTCAGCTAGGCTGGCCTGAGTCTGCCTGGGATACATCCTGCCACCAAGTTTCATGCTGTCATTATTTTTAATAGGAATTCCTGTATCCTTCCTTTAACTTGATAGTCTTTAAAAACCACATCAAAAGACCATCTGGGTCTGAATTTTTTTTACTTAGTTTTACAGTTTTGACAGCATGGGGTTTGTTCCTAGTTCTGTCTACTGGGTTGCGATGTCTGTTCACCTTTCTCTTCCTCTTTTTGTACCACTGTCTTCACTACCTTATATTGTGGGTTGTTCATTTAATGTATATTTATTTTCTTCATTCCTAGATTATAAGTTTCTCAAAGGTGCTTATTATCTTGTGTGTGCATTCAAATAGTCCAGCTTTCGCCGGGACTCATCCTTCTCCCTGTGTTGCATTTAATTTTGAACTTTAAGGTCTCCAAAGCAATTATTTTAACTATATTCTGCCCTCTTCCACCAAGTGCCTTAGGGGAAGACAAAAGTGTTGCAATGTCAACACTTTTGGTGTTGACACTTTTGGTGTTTGGTAGTTAGAAATTAGCCATTTAAGCACTTAAATTTAATAATATTTCCACTTAAACATTTATTGCTTCCTGAACTCTTTAGCAAGCACGGGATACTGGTGATTATTTAACCTTTGTTGTTTGATGACTTACTCATATTTGTGAGTCTTATTCATCTTTGTAACCCTAGTCCTTAGACAAGTGTCTGACACATGGGAGACACATGTTAGAATTATTTCTGATTAAAAGTGTCATTGATGGCCATGATATACATGGCATGGAATGTTTGCATATTTGTTTGAACTTTCTTGAAGTCTTTTTTTTTTTTTGGCCAGTGTGGAATTATTTGCCTCTTATAAAAATGAAGCACAGAATGTGTAGCTTTGTGATAGATAGCCTGTGATCTAAAATGAAAAAAAAAAAAGAGATTGCAGCTATAAAGTGTCATTGGGATGTATAGTTATGATTTTTTAAAACTTTACTGTATGTAAATCATACTCAGGATAAAAAGAAAAACATTGAGGTTACCTCCCTTTAGTTTTCTCACCCTTAATAAAATCTTTCTTTTTGTTGTTTCTCATTGTCTTTTGCCACATGAATGGTAGAGACTGAACTAGACAAATGAGACTTGAAAGTGCTAGGGCATGGTCTGGGAAGCCCAGGAACTGGTAGTCAACAGGGAGGAGCAAGTCGTCTGGCCTCAGGCAAACAAAGGACAGATGTCCAACTGGCCAGGCTTTGCTAATGCCCATTAGCAAACAGCCCAATCAGTGTAGGGCTGCCTGCTTCTTGTCCCCTTCTGTAGCTCTGATCTAAGTAGGAAGTGCTTTCAACCTCTGAGCATGTAGGGAAGATGCTCAGAGAGCAGCTAGAGAGAGGGTTCTGATGACATAACTTTTCTCTGGCTGCCTTTCATTTTTGTTTTACCGTTAGTAACTACAGTAGTCAAAACAGAGGAGTCTTTAGAGCGCCTTCTGGTGGCATTTGCCAAGTGTTTCAGCCCTCGCCAACCACAGCTGTTGGGAGCCTCCTCGGTGGCCCCCCAGGAAGTGGACCAGGTTGCTGCCAGGCCTCCTGCCTTTTTCAGTCCTCTGGCTTTCAGATTTTGGTCTACCCAGTCACCTTAAATGCAAGGTCTGTTACAGAATGCTCCTGAGTGCCCTTTCAAAATGTCTTCTGTGCCTCAGAGGGCTGGGGCATCTGGCCACAATCCCAACTGCTCTTTTTTTTCCATAGTTCCCAGAGTCCGTTTTGTAGATTGTTCTAAAAAGTTATTCTATGTAAATTTAAAAAAACAAACAAACAAAAAAAACCAACGTCATTAGTAGTTATAAAATCAATTCTGATTAATGGCTTATTGATCAGGAAGGTTTTCTGTCCTCTAGACTAGTGTTTCTTAAAAATTATGGTGGGGGGAGCAGATGTGGCTCAAGCAGTTGAGCGCCTGCTGCCCACATGGGAGGTCCCAGGTTCGGTTCCTGGTGCCTCCTAAAAACAAGAAAACAAGCAAACAAATGAAAAAACCAACTCAGGGGAGCCGATTCAATCCCTGGCCCTGATACCTCAAAAAAAAATTATTGTGGAGTGGAGTGGAGTGGATGTAGCTCAGTGGTTGAGTACACGCTTCACATGTTCGAAGTCCTGGGTCCAATCCCTGGGATCATCTGGAAAAAAAAAATTATTGTGGAACCCAGGAGCTTTTTGTTTATGTGGGTTATATCTATGATAATACTAATTCATTTAAAAATCAACAGTAGTAAACCCATAAACAAGTTAACATAAATTATTTTATGAAAGACAAAAGAAAACTTTTTATTTTCCGAAATTAAAAAAAAATGGAAGAGTGAAATGTACATTTTACAGATCTCTTAAATATCCTCTACTTCTGCATTCAGTTTGTTGCAATATATTGCTTTTGTTGAAGTATATGAAGAAAATCCAGCCTACCTTAGATATTTAGTTGAAAAAGGGAGGAATATTTTAATAGCCTTTTCAGATAATTGTGGGTATTCTTCTTTGCCTACTACATCCAAACTCCTCAAAGGTCACGTTTAAGGGTTGGTTGCAATGTGAAATCTTAAACTGCATTAATGACCTTTTCATACTTTGTATATTCATGAGAGAATGACTGTAAAAAGACAGTAACATTGTTTGAACCTTACAGTAACGCTTTGAAGTCATGAAGCACATATCATTATTTCCATTTTACAGATGTGAGGACTGAGTCCAGGAAAGTGCCACTTAATAAACTGCCTGTGGGGGAACCAACTGTAGTTCATAGTAGAAAATTGCCCATTATATGCTAAGGTTAATTTTTGGGATAGATGAATTATCCAAAGGTAAAAGGTCCCCTGTCCTAATGTCTGTGTGGTTTCTGTCTTCTGATTGGAGCCTGACTGACACAAGCCTTTTTTTTTTTAAACACTATTTTATTTTTCTTCTAGACTTATTCTGGACTCTTCTGTGTGGTCATAAATCCTTACAAGAATCTTCCAATTTACTCTGAAAATATTATTGAAATGTACAGAGGAAAGAAACGTCATGAGATGCCTCCACACATCTATGCTATATCTGAATCTGCTTACAGATGCATGCTTCAAGGTAACTGGAAATGTCAGAATACTGAATACTCAGAATTTCTTATATGTAACTTAATCTTTTTTAATACCTCAATCTGTTCTACAAAGGGTTTTACATTTCTTTTCTAAAAAGATTAAAAAGAGAAACAATAAATGTTCATTGTGGAAAAATGATGAGTTCTTAAGATTAGAATAGCAAGTGTGGCCATTTTACATAGAAAGTTGGTAAGTATGTTTGTTGCTTCATAACAATACTTTATGTTCTTAGTTATGTTAGAAAACATCTAGTTTTTGTTTACATTTGATCAAACCTCTCTTACGTTAGATTCTAAATCCAACAGGAAGAATAGAAAAGGCAGGTGCTTCATTGGGGAAAGAAGAGTTCTAAAATATTTGTGACTGAACTGCATGTAAAAGGAGACAACAAAAACAAAAAACATGTGTTGAGTTGGTTGGTTTAGATTGGTTTCTTTTGTCTTAGAATGAAATATACATTTGAATAGCATTCAGTTGACTCATGGCTTTAGACACAGTGGCTTATGGAGAGACTGTTTTTTTTGTTTTTTTTTTTTAAATCAGAATGTGGTGGTGTTGAATGCATTTATTATTCCACAAGATTGCATTTAAATATGAGTGATTCTAGTGTTATGAGAAAACCCAAACTACGTTTATAATAACTCCCTCTCCTTTTTAAAAAAAAATTCATTAGGGTTCTTATAAAAAAAGTTCCATGATATTCAGAAAACAAATACGTTTTGCTGATCTGCCTTTCATCAAATTGCAGGTCATGAAAAGGCTCTTGGTCTTCAAGGGTCGTGTGAAGGAATTAAAAAGTACAATATCCACTTGCTACTTAACAGTTTTGTTTAAATACTTATTATATATGAGGTCTTTTGTGGCCAACAAGAAGTACTTTAAGACCAGAAGAGGGTCATAGATCTATTTGTGAGGACAGTTTTAAAATCCAAAATGAGATTAGGCTTTAAAAAAGAGTTGAAATTTCATAACCTTTGCTTAGGTTCAAAGCCAAAGAATACTGCTAGGAAATGACTGGGGGCGCTGATAAATTGTTGTTAGATGGTGGAAAAAGAAGAATCAACTTTTTTTGTTTTTGTTTTTGTTTCTATGTCTCCATTAAGAAAAATGATCTTTAGATGCAGAAAAGCATTTGTATGAATGAGCAAACTATGCCTTAGGTGGGAGAAGAAATTGGAAGAAGCACCCTCCTTCTCTAATTGAATCCATAGTTCCTTGTCCAAATAAACGACATTCTCACAATTGAGATTGCTGCCCCTCTAGGGCATTAACACAAGAAGGGGAGTTTCCAGAAGGCTGGGGACAGGCTGATACATATAATTCTAAGTTTTAAAAAGATGGAAACCTTCAGACATCTGAGCTTAATATATATGCCGGGAAAGAGTCTAGAATCTATTGTTAAAAGAACAATCTAAAAGCAACATGAATATTTCACCATATTACTTGAGATTTGGTAGAAGGAAAAAAAGTAGAATGTGTTTAACTGAGTCTTAGGATATCTACGTGGCGTTCCATAGTCTTCCATGATATCCTCATGGAATATCCCATGATATTTCAAGAATATTGGACTTGGGCTGCCAATTAATGTACAAGGTTAGTTAGGTTTGTTAGGGTGTGCCACAAGTATGTGCGCCAGTGGGGGTGTCCCTTTTCAACACTTTGACCACTATTTATGACAGTGTGGGATATTGGCACATAGAATTTGTGGATACCATGAAACTGGAAGGAAAATAAATATTGCAAATGAAAAGACGATGAAAAGAAACAATTCTTAAAGCTCTTAGGTTGAAATGGGGAACGGAATCTAACAAAATGTTAACAGGGATAAATGTTATGTCCCATTACTGGATTTCCAAACCAACTGTACAGATACCAAATGAGGAAGACCAGAAGGAGATGTGGCTTACCAGTATATCATATTGTTATTGTTGTCATCGTTAATGCTAGAATGAACATTTGTTGAACAGATCCTATGTGCGAGGCACTGGGCTAAGTGCTTTGTGTGTATTTTACTGAGGCACAAGGAAGTTAAATAATTTGACCAAGAACATATAGATTGTTACAAGGGCCATGCCAGGGTTCAAAGTCAGACAGTGTGACACATTCTTAATCACAAGAATAAACTTCCATACAGACATTAAAATGAATTAGTTGAGGGAAGCAGATGTGGCTCAAGCATCTGGGTGCCCGCCTACCACATGGGAGGTCTGGGGTTCGGTCGCCGGTGCTTTCTAAAGAAGATGAGCGAGACAGTAAGCTGACAATACAGGCTGGCGCAGTGACCTGACGTAACAAGATGACGCACCGAAGAGGCACAGTGAGGAAACACAGTGATAGACACCATAAGCAGAGCAGAGGTGGCTCAAGTGATTGGGTGCCCCCCTCCCACATGGGAGGTCCTGGGTTCGGTTTCTGGTGCCTCCTAAAAAGAAGACGAACAGAGAGCAAGTGCAAACAATGGGGGTGGGGTGGGGGGAATAAATAAAATAAATCTTAAAAAAAAAAAAAAAAAACTAAGACTTTATTTAAAAAATTAGTTGATAGTTTTGATTATATACATGTTTAAAAATTTGATAGAAAAGTAGAAGAAAAAAAAAAAACCCACCACTCTAAACCACTCCCTCTGTCTTCCATTCTGTGAGAAGGGGGCTACCTGCTGGGATCCTCCAGAGCATCCTTGGGTGGGGGATCTGTTGGGGAAGTCAAACAGCAGCACGTGCGATTGCTGGAAGCCCTCTCCAGCCTCCGCTGCTGATCACTCAAGGCCTTTAGTTGGGCATGTAACTCACCGTCACTGGACCTCTGAGGGGGATCAGTAGCTGCTGAGAATTCAGAGCATACGACCCCACTGAATGGAGTTTGTTTGTCTTTTAATGCAGAAAACAGAAGGGAGCTTAATTTCTTCCCTTAGTTTTTTATTCTCTTTGAGGTACAGGGGCATATTGCATCAATAAAATGCAGAGTGTGCCCAGCAAATAGTTGTAAATATTTGTTGGGTGAGTGAAATGAAACCAGAGTTCTTGGACATAAACTTGATTGCAAAAAATCAGAATCTCTGTTAGAGCATGGAATGACAGAATTTGCACAACTGGAAGAAGCCTCCAAGGAGTTCTTTCAGAATGCAGAGCCAGAGAGAAACAAATTATGAGAGAGAAAGTAAGAAACATGGAATGTATATCTAGACTATCAGAATCCATGAAAGAAATACAAAATTTTTAAAAGCTCACCTGACGCTTTCTCTGCCTAGAAGGGCCCACACCAAGTCTTGGTGTGTATTTCCGTCCTTCTCTTCCATTTCTCAGCAAGTGCTATTCTTTCCCCCCATTTCCCAAATAAATTCTTTAAAAAAAAAAAAAAAGCTCACTGTTGCTGAAGAAAGACTTGAGCCTTCAGATTGAAAGGGTTGACTCAGTGCCTGGCAGGAATACTACAAGGAGACACATGCATGTTCTTATGTAGGTTGGTGGAGAGGGCAAAATTAGATGGCCCCAGAAAAGAGAGTTGCTGGCATCAGGCTTCTCACTTGTGGTATGCCATGTTAGAAGGTGAGTGCAGTTACAGAGACCTCCGCCCTGTACGAGGTCACCCAAGGCGACCTGGCGCAGGGAGCCACAGCTTGCAGCCTAGGCTCTCACCTCCTTTGCTCCTGCGGCCTCACTGTGGCCTTCCGCCCTGCCAGCTTGTAGTAGGCAACCAGCGCTGCCATCGCCCTCTGTTGACCCAGAGGGATGTAGAGGAAAGTTCTGCCATAACAATAACTGCAGGCCACCATCTTCCAGGAGTCTTCCAGTGAAACCTGCCACATCTCCATGTTTTGTTTTGGTTTGCCTTCCAGTCACATTTTCATTTCCATAATGCTCAGTGCTTTCTTTCCATCTTACCCCTTTTTATTTTGTCTTAGGTAACTTCTACTCTCTGATGTGCAAAATTCCCTTAGGTTCAGTGTCTTCATTAAATGTTTTCTTTTCCTCCAGGTTTTACCTGAAACTTCACCTTCCCCGAGTTGAGGTTTCCGCCCGTTTAAGGGAAGGTCACTCCATCACCCAAATCCCGCATGCTGGGAGGTGGGGCCAGTGGGTGTCTTTACACCCAGCATGTCTCCTAAACCAGTACTCCTGTACCCCCTGGAAGAAACGGCACCTCCTCCACCTCCCCCATCGCTTTCAGCAGCTTTCTTCTCGGTTTCCCTCCTCACCCCTCAAAGGCTTTGGCCCCTGACACACCCTTTTTCCCTCTGCCTCAAAGCTTGCCGTAACCCTGTGTTACTTTCTGGTTTTTCACAGAGAGTCCAACAGCTCACCCCCTTTGGTCCTTAATCTCCTCTTCTCGCCCCTTTCACTATGCCTATGGTTACACTCTAGACCTTGCCATCTTTTGAAATTACCTTACTTTTCAAATAGTATTTCAGAAATTCTACTCCAGTGTCCTTCCGTCTTGTTAGTTGAGTCAACAACTCCACTGAACATGTTCTTCGACTTCGTTCAGATCCTGGTTCCCTTAGTTGTTCTATTTTCCCCCTGCATATTAGCATATATACCCCCTGCACTTTGTTCCCCATACGGTTTAGAGCTCATTGTCATTTCAGCATCCTTTTGTCACTATCCTAAAACCCTCGGCTGTTTGTTCTTTTGTTATAACTGTTTGGTCAGATTCTCCTCCTGGATGCATCAAGATATCTGCCTGTTTCCAGGCCCTCTCTTGGGTCGCTGATGCTTCTGGAGAGGACCGCACACCCAACAGATTGATACCACTGTGCTTTGATGGCCACAAGCCTGATGCTGCTGTCAATGCTACTTGCTAATTAATCCTACCTTGGTTCTCTAGTGAGATTATTATCCCACTCTCCACAGTGACTATTTCAGACCTTTTCTGCCTGGTTCAGTTCTCTGGGTCCTCCTCAAGCCCCCCTTCACACCTCCGCTGATGACTTGTTTCCCATTCCACAGAGAGAACAGAAGCCACCAGACAGGAACTGCCCCAGCTTCCTGAACCAAGTTTACACCCTCCTCCAAGTCCAGGCTTATCGATTCCTTCACCTGAGGTGGAGCTCGTCCCTTCCAGCCTCCTCAGGAATCTTAAAGCACTGACTTTTCCAGGTCCCTTTTTACAGGCTCCCATCATTAGCATTAAGGATGCCAGAGTTTTCCCCACTACTTCAAAAAAGAGAGAAGCAAAGTTCTCTTCCATACCACTTCTCTTCACAAGCAGACTTTGAGTCTGCAGGTCGGTGGTTGGATATGATTGGTGGAGGGAGCTTGTGAGAATGCTTCTATTTTCTAAGGGAAGTACAAAGCAAGGTATCAGCTGAGAGTTAGTGGGAAGGGAGGTAGATTGGAGGTTTAAGAGAAATAGTATGAAATAGTCATCCAGGAGAGACAGATAATATTTCTATATACCCCACTGACATTGCTTCACATATTTAAAACAAAAGCTATTACAAACACAAGGAGAATGTAAACCATAGTTACAGAGGGAGCTTTAACTTGCCTTTCTCAGAATTTGACAATAGTAACTTGGAAGAGAAAAGAATATAAAGAATGTGATTGACACAATTTAGCAAACTTGCATTGAAAAATGCATGTATAGCACTAGTCCCCATCGAGCAGAAAGCACATTTACAAAATTGGTTTGTAAATTTTATACTAAGCCACCAATAAAAACCTCAGATCCCAAAAGAACAAATCAATCATAGGCTACATTTTCTGACCACAATGCTGTAAGACAAGATATTAACAACAAAAAAGTTTCCAAATGAGTTATTTCTTCTGGGGGTGTGTTTAATGAGTTCTAATAGTAATAACTATTCATCTGTATGGCTTTTTTATGAAAGAGGAAATCCAAACTTATATTACAGATTTTTAAGAAATTATCCACAACATTAAATTTTAAAAATGTGTGGGTTATGGCAAAAACCATTTTAAGAAATAATTCATAGCTGTAAATGTTTTTGTTAATAAAAATCAGTAACTGAGTTAAGCCTTTTACTCAGCACAGTAGATAAAGAAAACGTTCCATGATGATTTATTGAGCTGTACACTGTCTTGTGAATGTTTCTGTTGCTTTAGTTTTTTTATTTTTATTTTTTTTTACACCGGGAGGTCCCAGGGATCAAACCCAGGTCCCTCCATATGGGAGACAGATGCCCAACCATTTGAGCCACATCCGTCCCCCAGTTTTTTAAGTTTTTTAAAGGTACAACAATGAAATGAACCAAAACAAGAGGAAGAAAGTGAAAGAAATTAATGGATTGGAACAAAGTACATTCTCATAGAACTGTTAAATAAAACTAAGAGTTTTGTTTCCCTGAAAAGACCCACAAAATAAACTCATGTTTGACAAGGGTAACCTTTATTTCTCAAAGACTTGAGGCCAAATAATTTTACACGTGAAGTCTATCAGATCAAGTTCAGAAATTGTCGGAAATATTTAATTATGTAAATATAGTTAAATAACACAATACAGCAAGGCTTACATTTTTTAAGACAGGAGATAACTGTCCTGCCCCTTCCCATTCTGGATTCCCTCTCGAGAGGAAATCACATTTTATCTTTTCTTCGTGTGTGTGTGTGTATATATATAAATATATATAAATAAATAAGCTTATGCTAGTCTTTCATTTTGTTTTGTTTTTACTTCTATTATCTATAGACTTCCTAGTATAGAAGACAGTTTTTTTTTTATCTCCTAAAATGGTTTATTCATTATGGAATTATTTACATGGACACAATTTTTTTAAATCAGAAAAGAAATTGTGTTTAACTTTAGAATAACTACATGCATATAGTTTTGTTCTAAGATAACAGTGAAATGGTGACAATTTGTGAATTCAAACAATTCCGTGAATCCACAATCCAAATCAAGGTCAAATCTTAAAATCCGTGTCACTTTATTAATTTTTACAGATTTTACAGCCTGATTTACATATTTTTTCCTATTAAACTAAAAGGTATTTCACAATACCCCTGTAATTGATGTTACTTTAAATGCAGATATTTAATAAATGTGGTGGAAGACAGTTTTTAACTCATGTAAATGCTCCCTCTATCTTCCTAATAGAAATTAAATCAACATTTTTTTGTCATATCAGTATTCAGTATTTAAATTATTTTGCCGTATGATCACATTTCCGTTCTCACATAATTTGTTATTTTCCCATGGGGTTAGTAATTTTCCCATTTTGGGGGCCAGGGTAGTTTTGCAATTATCTACACTAATTTGAGGGAACTATAAGTCTTCTTTCAATGCACAGAAACATCTGGAGTAATTTATCAGTGACCCCTGTCCCCAGACATACCTCCTGGAGCCTCTGTCCTCCCCCAGTCTGTACTTGTTGCTCTTTACACTTGTCTTCACTATCACCCTGGAATTCCCTTTTGCTTCTCTCCTGTGTTGTATTCCTTAATTTATGGATTCTCATATGTCATTATTTGGGATGGAGAATATCTTCTAGTAGCTTCCTGAGAAACATTGGGAATAACCAATTATCACATCAGTCAGTAATTATTTCCTGGACAGTACAGCCGTGTAGTAGACTAGGCAGCCATCATGACACACTGAGTATAATAGGCGTAGATTTTATATCCTACCCTTTTGTTTTTAAGAATAAACATTTTAAGAGTAGACTTGATAAACATCAAAATATAAACCTTGAGTATGTAAGTTTAAAGTATTTTTTTGAGAAGTTTTGAAACCGGATATACATTTCCTACACTAGGAGAAATGAAAGCAAAGAAACCAAGCCATCTTTAAAAAGAAATATTAAGGGAGCCTTTAAAAAATCAAGAACCATGTAATAATATTATAACAATATTTGTAACAATAGCCATAAATACTTTTCACACCCCTATTAAATGAGAGTGAGCCTAATCCACCCACATGCGGTTTATAAGAGAGACATCTCAAATCAGGTAACAAAATAATAAAAGTGCAAGGGTGGGCAAAGATAGCTCAAACAAATGCA